>OZ020189.1:65052792-65236342 GCA_963971165.1 Philopedon plagiatum | reverse complement strand
AACTGACTAGAAATTTTTAGAGGAAAAGACTACCTACCTATCCAAAATTTACCTTAGCTTCAAACAAAAAAATTCTAATAGGTAAGCGTGTACCTACTTTTATTCCTTATAAATTAATTATAAAGTTTACCTTCATACCGTCTTTACAATGGTACAATTAGTACTGAAGTAACCTTAAAAATACTTGAAAGAGTTGTTTATACAGGAAAATTTGCTTCAAATACATCATTGTGTTTACAGTAGCGCCTGATTTTTTCCGACAAATACACAGAACCCTCGTTTTCACTTTAAAAGTGATAAAACACAAGCAAATAACTTTAAAATCAAGACGACCTCCTCCATTAGAGCCGTTTCCGTTTGTTTACAAAAATGGCGGAATAACATAACTTTAACTTGTACCTAGCTAGATGGAGTTATCGATAGCGACTATCGATATATCGATAGTTTTATACCACATCGACAACATCGAAACTAACGATAGTTGTATTTAAACTATCAATAGTCTATACCATTTAAAATTAAAAACGAAATAGTAGGCAACATGCCTTTCGAAGTCCGGTAAATGCTAAAAGTACTAGTTTGTGTCTAAAATTTACTTGGAAATGTACTAGCAGAAAGTGATACATCACACCAGACAGAATTAGCGGATCAATCTTCAAATTCGCATGTGCCGTCACCATCTTCGGAACTACTACCAGTAAAAACAGATTGAAATGAGTCTTCGTCTTTGCTCAAATTTCCAAGTGAGCGAATATCTGCTGTAAATACAAAATCAGCTTAAGATCAGATTCCATTATTTTGGTTCGGCCGTATTTGGAAGGTATGATGCCAGTAGAAGCCAATCTCCTTTTTTATTAGTATGGCCATTAGCAAGTCTTAATTTCATTAAAAAATAAAACTATCGATAGTAACGAATTTTCACTATCGATTAATCGACACGCAGTGCTATCGATAGATTTCCATTCGGCATTCGACGGTAGTGCCTCCCTTTTGAAATTCCGAGAGCTTCTGTGGCAATTCAATTAACAGCTGATTGTCAACTTTTCATCAAAGAAAATAAAAAGGGTTTGGCTTCTCATTTTTTAAAATTTATACGTTCACGTTCACTGAGGGTGGGTATTATAAAAAAGGCAAAAGTTAACTTTCATTTTAACGGTTAGGTTAACTTCGCTAGAAAAAATGATAGTTTTATAAAATCCTCATTAACCTGAGAAAGTAAAAAGAAGTAAAGAAGAATTAAAAATTCTGTCATGTCATCAATATTTTATAATTTAATAAATAAAAAAAACAACAGTCATGGAGAGAACAGCAGTTAATTTTTCTGATGATGAAATTAGTATTCTTATATCCAGTGTAGAAGAATATAAAAACATTATAGAGTGTAAAAAAACAGATAGTGTTATTGGGAGAAAATTGCGAAACACCTTACAGAGTTGGGTTTTTCACAAAGAACAACAAAACAATTAAGGGACCAATGGGGTAACCTTCAAATCAAATCAAATCAAATATGAATACCTTAAAAAAGAAACAAAGAGAAAATATTGCGAGGAGAAAATTGAGAAGTTTAAAACAGGTAGAGGCCCAAAAAAAAATGATATTACAGAGAGTGATGAAAGAATAAAGTCTATTATAGGAGTTGCTGTAACTGGGGAAAATAATTGTTGGGATTCCGATAATTTTGAAAAAGACCCCATAGGTAAGTCAGTTCAGACCCAAATATTGTTACATAGTTAAACATACTTATTTAGTTGTAATGGTATAAGCCTATTTAATTTTTTATAAGACAGGTATCTATTTCTATTTACATTTTGGTTTTTAGATTCTGTTATCTCTCAGAATAATAATTGGGCTTTGTGGAATGCAGTAGCATTAAAAGTCCGATAGGCCCCAGAACTTATAGTACCGACCTACCGGAAAAACAAGGTAAAATATTCTCTCAGCTGTCCCCAAACCTAAAATAAAAGTTTTAGTTAAATGTACCACAACTAGGCAGGGCTTTAAGCCCTTTAAGTGCTTGTAAGCACTGCGCTATGTCATCGAGACTTGGTAGTTCAGATGCTTAGGTAAATAAGGGCTTCATGTTTTGTTTTCAGACTTGCAAGCCCTTTAGAAGTTTACCAGCACAATTCGGGGGTTTGAGTAATAGTGAAAGCTTGAAGCTCTTTTGCAAAGTGCTTGATGTTTTCAAAGTGAAGGCACTTTGGATAAGGGCTGGTATTTGAAGTTCTATTGCAGAGGGCTTTGTCCATCACGGAAATGGACTTTGTCTTTCTCAAAAAATTGTCTGAGGAACAGAAGGATGTTTGTTAAGCTGGATGATAGTGTGTCTGATGTGTTTGATGTAAATATTGGGACCCCTCAGGGTAGCGTTTTGGGACCCTTATTATTTCTTTTATATGTGAATGACATGCCGGAGCCCATTAACAGTCATGGTATGCCCTTTATGTACGCTGATGATTCCTTCATTGTCGTAAGTGGTAAAGATGTTGATGATGTAAAACTAAAGGTACCGAGAGTTCTGGATCTGTTTACCCAATGGTGCTAGAAAAACCGCCTAATTATAAATTTTGAAAAAACTATTTTTGTTGAAAGTCATAGTCAATATCATGTTCCGAGTCATTTTCTCTTGATAGTAAAGTGTTTAATACAACTGAGCAGGCTAAGTTCTTGGGTGTGTAGATTGACAACCACTTAAGTTTTTTTTATCACATTGATTTTATTTCAAGAAAATTAAACAGCATATATTTTGCTATATCTGTCTTAAAAAATACCCTTGAGAAGGAAAACCTCTTAAAGACTTAGGTATTATGCAATGGTCTACTCAAACCTATCTTATAATATTACAGCGTGGGGACGATCTAATGAGTTCAATAGATTGTTTATTGTTCAGAAACGCATTATTCGTCTCATTTTTGATCTGGGTTATAGGGAGTCTTGTGGAGACACTTTTAAGAAATATAAAGTCTTAACTTTGCCTTGCATTTATATATTTAAGATCTTGGTCTATATTCATAAAAATAAACATAGCTTCTTGACTAATGGAAATCTTCATAGCCATAACACTAGAGGTAGACATTTTTTTCGATTGGATCGTCCAAATCACAGTTTCTATAAGAAATCACCAGTTTACTCAGGTTGTAGTCTCTATAATGGATTTAATCATTCATTGAGACAAGAAACGTCTATTGTATTATTTCGGAAAAAAATGAAGGACATTTTAGTGAGCAATTGTTTTTATTCCATTGAAGAATTTATTGTATACTGTGACAGTGTTGTTAATGCAAATGTTTAATTTATTTGTCCTTAATCGTGTATTGTTTCCATCTTGGATTGTGATTGTTAACTTTATATATTTTTAAGTGACGTGTCTTATCCACATATACATATTATGTATATAGCTGAAGGATGAATAAATATTTGAACTTTAATTTGAATTTGAATGAAAAAAAATTATATTTTTAGGTTTAAGAGCAGTCAAGGATAAATTTATTATTATTGATAGATGCAAACTATCCCATTGCCAACAAAAAAACAGTATGTTGAATATAGAAAACAAAAAGCAGCCTGTGATTTTGCCAGTAGAGCTGACAACCACTTGCAATGAAACAAAAAGGTTACAAAGTATCAAAAACAAATTAGAACAGATCCCCACCAGAACAGGTAATCAACTAAACAAAACATTTTACGATAAGTGTTATTATATTAAATGTTTATGATTTCTATCTATATACATGTATACAGAGTTCTATATTAACATAAACAATACTTTAAAGCCACTATCAGCATACATTACTAAACATTATGGGTAAAGAGAGGGATGTCCTAATTTATTGACCAAAATAAAAATCAATTGACCAGGGGTATAGATTAAGCCAATCAATACCAAACTTAGTAAATTTGTTTTTCGTCCCAAGCTTTATCACCCACCCTAATTTGAAGTTGATGGCCCCTAAAATAGGGGTACTATGCTCTTGGCATTTTTCATTAAAATTTATTGACTGACGGTCAAAAATGAGACAATCTTTACCAAACTTGAAAACGTGATTGTATGCACCAACCTTTAACTCCAAACACTCCTTTTGGCCAGATTCTTGAAATTACAATATGATACATCATTAAAGAAGTCCAATTTATCACAGTACTTATTCACACTTGATGATATTCTATTGACAGGATTATATATACAATAAAAACCAAGTACAACAAAGGGGCAGGTGCAGAAGAGTTACACTACGAGTTTGACGAAGAGGAACATGAATTTGAAAGTGCTGTAAACATTCAGGACTATTTATGTGATTATTAAACGTCTTATACGCAAAACAAATGTCATAGTATTCTCTTCTGCGCTCCAGGGGAGCAAGTCCCAAGTAAACCATCGTGTGATCGTCATTCAGATAAATTCCATTGACAGAGAGTTTAAAACGCGCGTATTTAATAAATTTTCGCTGTACGTTCTCTAGTCTGGCTATATGAACAGAGTAATATGGTGACTATGTTAGAAAATTCCAAAATATATCTCGCAAATGAAGTAAACAATACCTTAAGGGCATCTAAAGATGTAAAGTCTTTACTTATCCTTTTTGTAAAACCTAACATTTTGTTCGCCCTGGCTATAATTATCCCAAAATGGTCACAGAAATTTAACTTAGTGTCTAGATATACACCTAGGTCTTTAACAACATTCACTTCTTTGACACGTACATTATTTATAAAGTATCGGACAGGACCAATTTCACTTCTACGTCTACTAAATCGCATGAAGTTACATATTCAAGGACATCTCATTAGTTAGACACCAGTCATAGACTGAATTGAGGTCATTCTGAAGGTCAGCCATATCCTGCATAGAATCGACCTGGGTAAACACCTTCATGTCGTCAGCAAAAAGCAGGGAATGAGAGGACAGCTGTGAACACAGGTCATTAATGAACAAAGTAAGTAGAAGGGGCCCTAGATGGGATCCCTGTGGAACTCCAGAAGTTGTAAGAAATGGGGTTGATAGATGTCCATCAAGTTCATCCGAGACAAAAGTGGACCTGAGAAACCATATCGAGCAAGTTTGAAAAGCAGAATAGAGTAATTTACTTTATCGAAAGCTTTACTAAAATCAGTATAAATCACATGGGTCTCTTTTCCAATTTGAAAACTTACAACCTTTTTATGGTTTGCCAGTAATGAAGCATCTAGTTATAGAGATGTAGCAGACTGATTTAATATAGCAAAGAGTTCACTACATAAAATTATAAAAAAGGACTCCTACTTTCTCAGTAATTTATCGCTAGATATTATTACCTGGCCAACTACTGAGGAAAAAGTAGAGATCGAAAGATTTTTTAGAGAAAAATAATTTTCTGGGGTGATTGGTGTCATTGACGGTACTCATATTAGAATCGATAAACCTCAAGAAGATCCAGATTCTTACCTTAACCGGAAGCAGTTTTACTCTCTTCAGGCTCAAGTTGTGTGCGAACACAAAAAGAGGATCAGGGACATTTTTGTAGGGTTTCCAGGATCGGTGCATGACAGTAGAGTTCTCAGAGCATCAACATTGGGTGAAACGTTGCAAGACAAATGTGGAGACCTTTTTATTATTGGTGATAGTGGGTAGGTACCCTTGTCTAAAACATCTTCTGATACCTTTTAAAGACAGAGGTGATCTAACAAGGCGCCAATGAAATTACAATTATTTATTGTCCAAAAGTAGATACATTGTTGAACATTGTTTTGGTTTGCTCAAACAGGAGTTTCGTCAGCTTTACCATTTAAAATTACAAAAAATCCCACTTATTTTGCATTTTATTAGGGCATGTGCTGTTTTACATAATGTGTCAATAGACAATAATTTTGCCCTCGAAGATGATGCTCGAGATTATGTAGTGGAATAGCCCAATGTAGAAATAGGTGCAGGTGAAGGAGCTGAAAACCGGGATGATAGAGATGGCGTAGCAAAACGAAATGAAATAATGAATGCACTACCCTTTCGCTTATAGTAATTATAATCAACGTGTTTCTGATAGTTCGTGACTGTTTAAATTTTTTTTGTTGGAGATTTTTGGGTTTTTTCCTTCAACAGGGGTAAAATACCAATGTGTGGCTGAAGTTATAGTTTAGTTGGGTTTTTAAAGTGGACTTTAACAGAAGTGTCTAGAATTTTGTATGTCATTTTTACATTAATATGTTTTTGGTATATTAAAACACTTTTAACTCCTTTTTGTTCTGAAGGTGGTTTCCAGAATAAACTGAAACGTCAAGTACATAGTGGAATTTTGTTTGCTTTGATCGAGGAACCCCAAAAATCTCAAAAAAAAATTCCAAATTAACTATTGTTTTGTGATTCTCTAAATTAAGTAGTTTTAGGTTTTTAACGATAGGTATACGTAGTTATCATAAATAAACAAAAAGGGGTATTTGATTTTGTCACTTTTATTTATAGATAGATCTCCACCAGAAATTTATGTTGTAGTGAAAGTAGGAATGCAGTGGACGTTGCATTTCCTAGTGAGTGCTAGCGATTGCGCGGGAACGGACTAGCAGGTATCATACTTCAAGGAAAATTCTTTTTTTCCTAGTAAATGTGGGAAACAGCGGGTGCTGTTTGCTTTTGCCAAGTGGTATTAGTGGGGGTTATTTTAGTGGACCTATGCAAAAATTTCAAGAGAATATTCTTATACCTTCTTAGTATTTTTGCACAGGTTTGCTAAAATAATGCTGATGCTGCTTGGTAGGAGTGGGTGGTGCTGACTGTTCCTTGTGTTTACTAATAAAAGTAAATAACTTTTTTTGAAAAATGACATTTACTACTCCCTTGCATGATTTTTGTCATTCGTTGAGAAGTGCTACTATTTGCTGAATTTCCGGCTGTCACTGTGACATCTCTAAAAAAATAGTTTTTAGCTTAGTCATCAGATTTATAAATACTGCTGGTACATTACTGTTTTTAGGTAGGTTAATCCAATAAAGAAAAATTTACACCTTGAACAATGTCAGTTTTATTTCATTAATAGTAAAAAACACAGTTTTTAAATGCTCCTAAACTCGTAACATAAATTCAAGTAGAAAAGCTAAAGTAACTCCTAAATTATTCTCATAAGTAATACTTAATGATACACAAATCAATTAAAAAACTAAGTATGTGAAAATGATATCATTTTAAAAACAATCACAGGTATAATCTCAAGATCAGTTATATAATAAGGAACATCACAACACGAAAACTAATAAACAGTCCACCATACTCTAAATATCATAATGTATTACAGTTATCACTAGAGCCTAAATCATTTTACAAAAGGCTTCGAGAGTGAGATGACTATAACGCAGAAGTTCTTTTTTTCATTGAAATAAATGCTTCCAAGGAAAGTTCGCCCAGTGCTGTGGGATGGTGGTGACAAAATGTTTTACAATACTGGCCAACTTCGTCTGTAAGCTTCTATTTCAGAGGAAAGAAAGAAAATTAGCAGTATCCCTGTATAGATATGTCAGTTTTATGTATCAATAACTTAACCATTTTTGAGAGCCTAAAAATTAACATAATTATAACACTAGAACAAAAAAATCTAAAAACCAATAGCGCCAACTTTTCATACAACGTTTCAAGCATGCTACTCTTCAAACATGGAATAAAATCCCCCTGTAAGAAATTCTTCAAAATAATGAAAAATAAACTAAACATTTTTTGCTGGAAAGGGCTTTTTCTTCCCTAAATGAATTTTTAAACGGGGGAGACTGGGAGATTTAAGCACCCTGCCTTTTACCACTCACAAGAGCAGTTCTGGTTTTTTATCTTGTGTGTCCTTTTTACTGCAAGTGTGCACTATATGTGCGTTTTTGTAAATTACAAATTTTAATTAAGTATTTTTATGTATTCATCATTTTAAGTCATTTAATGGTATTTAGTTTATTTTATTTTGTATGACACAACATATGCCTCATGGGCAACACTGTAGTGTGGATTTTATATATTAAGTAAATAAACTAGCTAACTAAAGCCATCTCACTTTCGAGACCTTTTGTGAAATGATTTCTACTCTACCTAAATATCTAAAGACACAAAAAGGGAACTTTTTGTTTCAAACTTAACAGTAGTTAGGACATTACTATGGTTAAGTTTCAAACATCATTATAATAGTAAAGAAAACAGTTTTTTTAAAATATCTCTTAATATCCCAAAAATGTACTAACTGTAATAACTAAACTGAAATAAGCACAATATTTAAAGATCCTCAGGGCCTGCAAAAGGTAAAACTAACTGATTTTTAATATACTCTCTTAGTAATATATTTCTCTCTCTTCTAGGATACTGTTCTTTCTTCTTTTTTCTTCCAACTTTATTTCTTCTATTTCTAAATGTTTTTTGTAGAATTCTTGTCTGTCATTTCTTATTATCTTTGAGTATGTCACCCCGCAACTTCTTATTTCTGTACACATTTTTCACTACACGTTTAGGTGTTGTTCGTGCTGTTGCTACTACTGACAAAGTTTTATCAACATGTTCTTTATGAGGCGTAGTTGAATCTTCTGTCTCTGCTTCAGTCTCGGGTGACAGTGTTTGGTAATGTGAATTTTCATTTACAGCAAGACCTTCTACATTAATTGTTTCTGATGACAGGAGCAAAACTGGGTTAATGTTTCTTTTATTACCTAAAATTTCTTTCATTACTGCTGCATATTGAAAGTCTTTTCTTCCTCGGCCAGTTTTCTTATTGTTGTCTATATACTTCTTGTAGGTTCTCTTGAGGTGCTTCCAGCGATTTTCACAGTTTGCAGATGAAATTATTTGTTTTGTTTTATATCTTGATTCCTTGGCAATTTCTTCAAACAGCTTTTTCAGATTTTTAATTCTGATTCTGAGTGATCCTACTTATTTTCTATACTGTTTGTAAAGGTCTAAAAACATAAGTGTTGTATTGTGGTTCCATTTTTAGTTTTCTGTGTCATCTGAAACTTGTGAAGTGGACGGAAGTTGCAGAAATTCGGATAAGTCTGAAAAACATTTGTAGTATTAGGTTGGGTTCTCTAAAAAGCTCATCTATTTGACTATTTTTTTAATAAAAAGACAAGTAATAAAGGTATATTATATGATATAAAAATAAAACAATTAATGCACCACCAAATTTGACTAACGGAAATTTTCACCTTAATTACCTAAAACTAAACTAATTCTTCACTACACAGTCTACACTAACTACTGTATTTACATCAAATGTGTTATCTACTTTGTGATTGTAACTAATAATATAAATTAATGAAAACTTACCTTCTTCAGTCATATTAATCAATCAAAAACTTTATATTATTTACCAAAAAAATCAACAAATATTTCATTAAAAAATGCAAACCAACCGGCTGAGAATTGGTGGTTAGGTCCTGTCGACGTCGACTGTCAACAAAGGTGTTTATAGACGTTTTTTTGGCGATTCCAAACCATCCAAACCAAACCCGAGGGTTTACCATTGTTGTCTTTATTTATTTACATTTGACTGCATTGTACAAATAAGGATAACAATATGGTTTTGATTTTTGTGGCACTATGTTTGTTTACGTTTAATTACGTTGGATAAACAAAGAGAGCACATGGTTTTGGTTTTGATGGTTTTGAAGCGCCAAAAAACGCCTTAAGAATCCGAAGGGCGTTCGCGGATATCAGAAATTACGAACTCATTCGGAATGTGACTTGCGCATTTTATTTATTCTGAATAGATTCGGATGATGTTCGGAACTTGCTCAGGATGGTTTCCGCGAATATTTTCCTTTTCAAAGGCAATTAATACAAACACGCGTTCTATTTTAAATTTTCGCGCCAAATCAGCGCCAGCTACCGCATCAACACGCTAACATAGGAAGTGACAAAGAGACACGGCACATGTACCATGATGAAGAAAGATGGACAGAGAATCATTTCTTGATGTCGGGACCCGTGCGCCATATTAAAGTTTTTCAACAGCACACAAGCCACACAATGAATGTTTTAATTTTTTTTTCGTTTAAAGTTTTAAATAATGTAATTTGTTTTCACTACCTAGAAAATGATCTTCGTCGATCCGTTGTTAACCAATATTTTGATCAGTTTTATCTAGTTTCTTTGAGTGAGTAGCGTAATAGGGTTGAAAACTAAATTTAAAACACTAATATTTACGTATTGTGGTAACGTTTGCCGGTGCAAAACTAATTTAGCGGATCTAGTTATACTTTTGAAGTAAGTACTATGTAGTTGTGCTCAATTAGTATTTTTGTTTTGATTTTTAACTTTTCCTTGGCAGAAAGTTTAAGCTAGTAAGAATAACGCTTATATCATTATTAACGAAATATAGGGTGTCTTAAATATTACTTAAAACTAAGGCTACTGACAAAAATGATTGATTTCGCAGTGCCTTTTTACTATTTTTTTTAGTTTCTTCGTAGGAAGAGGTTAAAAAAAAATTTAAATGTCTTAAATTACGCTTAAAAACAGAAAATAAATTCTCCTTAAAGATTTATAGTCTGGCAACGTTTCAACAATTCAATTGTTTAAAGTTTTTCGCGCGCAAATTTCCGTCAAGCGCCTTGTGTACGATGAGCCAGGTGCGGCGAATATAGACTGGTTTTAGGGTATTTTTGAAAATATTTAAACTGTTCGATTTAAGAAAAAAAAGTATTGGATATGTCTGTCGACCACCCCAGGAGTCACCCATTCCAATATATGCAGTGAATTTCATAACACCCTGTATATATATATATATATATATATATATATATATATATATATATATATATATATATATATATATATAAATATATATATATATATATATATATATATATATATATATATATATATATATATATATATATATATATATATATATATATATATATATATATATATATATATATATATATATATATATATATATACAGTGACCGGCAAAAAGTTCGCAACATATGGGAAAAATTTTTATTAGGTGAGTATTGGAAAAACTTTTCTGGGGGATCGGTTCTGCATGTCCGATAACCTAAAAATCGATTTTGACATACGTCACGTGACCACTGGTATAGCGTCAAATTAAAAAAAAATTGTTAATTTACAAAAAGTGAGGTTAGTTGACGAGATATCAAAAAAAGTTATTTGAAAAAATTGCTTAGAATTAAATTCTAGGTCCTTGTGCAAAATTTTAAGATTTTATTTAAAAAAATTGGAAAACTCAATTTTTTTTAAATATTTTTTTATCGATTTACAAATTTCCAGTTTTTTTCGTTTAGATAGCTTGGCTAATGTAAAGCCCATGTATCTGGATGAAAATAAACGAATGTAGTAGTTTTTTCTACAATTGACAGGACAAAATTAAAAAAAACAGGGTTTCGCCGGACGCTAGCTGTTGCAATGATTTGTATCTAGCAGCAGTGTCAAAATTTTAGAGACATTTCAATGAGATTACATTGAGAAAACCTTAATCGTCTTAAATATATCTGAAGTTCGACTTTTTGTAAAGTTAAGGGGAGTAAAATAGATAATAAACAAAAAATTACCTGTTTATTTAATCGAAATTTCATAAACGAAAACCAATGTAAGAAAAACTTAAAAGTAGTCAAATTCTGTACTAACAACATAAAAAATCATTGTTTTTCCTTGGGTGCACAAAATTTAAAACTCAGTATGACCACCATTTCTCTCCATACATACTATTGTTCTCGAGCGCAACTCTCGATTAACATTTCGGAGCATTTTACGATTTATTTGCAATACACAATTTCTAATGACATTCTCTAAATTTTGTATATTCCTAAAGGGTCGATGTTTGTACACAGAGTTCTTTAGGTATCCCCACATAAAGAAATCTAACGGAGTCAGATCTGGTGATCTCGCAGGCCACGGATTTTCAGAAAACCGTCCTATCCACTGGTTTCCAAATTCTTGATCCAGCCATCTCTTCACCTCATTTGTGGAATGAATGCTAGCTCCGTCTTGTTGAAAGTATAAATTTCTTCTTTCGGCTAATGACAAATTGTCTAAAAAGTCAGATATCTCAGTTTGTAGAAATTCTAAATATCGTTCTGAATTTAAATTGTCTCTAAAGAAAAAAGGTCCCACTATTCTGAGGTTGAAAATTCCGCACCACACATTAACCTTAAAACTATATTGGTCTTTACTCTGAATTACAAAGTCTGGGTTTTCGGTGGCCCACCATCTACAGTTTTGTGAACTGACGGTTCCGTTAGAGGTAAATGTAGCTTCATCCGAGAAAAGAACGTTCTTTGGGAAATTAAAATCTTCCTCAATCATACCCTGGAACCAGGCACAAAAATCGAAGCGGGCGTCATAATCCCTATCTTTTAATACTTGTACAAATTTAGGTTTGTACGGATGAAATTTGTTTCTTTTTAATATCCTCCGCACAGATCTTTCGTGAATGTTAGTGATCTCCGATATTTGACTAACTGCTAATTGGGGTGTTTCTGTGATCGACAAACACACATCCAGAGAACCTTCGTCACCTGTTACCGGTTTTTCATGGGAAACTTTATACTGATTTTCTACCGATCCCGTTTCTTTAAATTTATTGACTAGACGAGATACTGTGGAATAATGGAGGGATTTATCGGGGTGCCTCTCATTAAATATTGCTGCTGTTTCTCTATGGCTTTTGTAATTATCTCCAGAAATTAAAATAATTTCTATCTTTTCCTGAAGAAGTAGTGTGGGTGCCATTTTAAGGAATAAAATATTAATAAACTTATGTAAAATATCAAACTTAGTAAGATGCGAGACATAAACCAATGACATAGGTTGAAATCAAACAAATTATAATTTGTTTGACATTTTTCTGTTGTTTTTAACCTACTAGATTATTTGGTTGTTTTAATTTCAGAGCCTGCTTTGGTAGTTTTAAGTACAACTAAATAGACCTGGTTGTTAAATTTATGTGCGAAAAATCTTAATAAAATCTTGATACAGTCATTTCATTAGATTCAAACCATTGCAACAGCGAGCGTCCGGCGAACACCTATTTTTTCGATTTTGTCCTGTCAATTGTAGAATTGTAGATCTGACTCCGTTAGATTTTTTTATGTGGGGATACCTAAAGAACCCTGTGTACAAACATCGACCCTTTAGGAATATACAAAATTTAGAGAATGTCATTATAAATTGTGTATTGCAAATAAATCGTAAAATGCTCCGAAATGTTAATCGAGAGTTGCGCTCGAGAACAACAGTATGTATGGATGGTCATACTGAGTTTTAAATTTTGTGCACCCATTGATTTTTTGTGTTGTTAGTACAGAATTTGACTACTTTTAAGTTTTTCTTACATTGGTTTTCGTTTATAAAATTTCGATTAAATAAACAGGTAATTTTTTGTTTATTATCTATTTTAATCCCCTTAACTTTACAAAAAGTCGAACTTCAGATATATTTAAGACGATTAAGGTTTTCTCAATGTAATCTCATTGAAATGTCTCTAAAATTTTGACACTGCTGCTAGATACAAATCATTGCAACAGCTAGCGTCCGGCGAAACCCTGTTTTTTTTAATTTTGTCCTGTCAATTGTAGAAAAAACTACTACATTCGTTTATTTTCATCCAGCTACATGGGCTTTACATTAGCCAAGCTATCTAAACGAAAAAAACCGGAAATTTGTAAATCGATAAAAAAATATTTAAAAAAAATTGAGTTTTCCAATTTTTTTAAATAAAATCTTAAAATTTTGCACAAGGACCTAGAATTTAATTCTAAGCAATTTTTTCAAATAACTTTTTTTGATATCTCGTCAACTAACCTCACTTTTTGTAAATTAACAATTTTTTTTTTAATTTGACGCTATACCAGTGGTCACGTGACGTATGTCAAAATCGATTTTTAGGTTATCGGACATGCAGAACCGATCCTCTGGGAAAGTTTTTCCGATACTCTCCTAATAAAAATTTTTCCCATATGTTGCGAACTTTTTGCCGGTCACTGTATATATATATATATATATATATACATATCCTTAGCGATGATTGTAACATATTTTTGGTGTTGTATGTTGTGTGTCATCTGTCTACATGTAAAAAACTGTGCTGTGCTACGTTCCAAATTTTTATTTTTTCGGCTATTTTCTTGGAAGAACTGGATCATCCATCGATTTATTTTTTGAAGTGCTCCAGAGAAGGTAATCATTCTTTTGCCTATTCGAAAATTTGTTAATTTCGTCATACCTTAAGTGCACAAGACCCCTTGTGTTAACAATGGCTTTAACGGTGCAAGAAACTGTTTGCATATAAGTTAAAAAAAAGTAACAGAAAACATACAATTTTAGTATTTTATATTTTTTGCGGTGTTTATGTGTAGGTAAATAATCTCTTGGCAGAACTAGGCACATTATTAAAAAAAAATCTTTAATTAAAAAAGTGTATTTTGCTTATTAGGTACGTTGATATCACTAGTTGCTCACAAAATTTGCCCCACCTGTAAGAACTCACGGGCTGCGCCTGACTGCCATACAATTCCAAAGATTAAATTAACCTGAAATCACCAAAATATCAATTAATGACCCTTTTAAAACCAGGTATCAACTGTAAGCTAGCTAATACAATTTGATGGTTAAAATTAATTAAATTAACCGCCGATACCAATTAAAAACGATATTATAAAAGAAAAAACGGTGCTGTGTGTTAAATAGAATTCATTACTGCTCAAATAAATCTTTCTCTTTTTAATTTGGCAAGGGTATTAATAATTTAAAAAGGGACTTCACTACCTTTTCTCGAGCTCTTATATAAAATATAAATTAATATCCAGCAGTTTATATTTGACTTGTTATACTGTAGAAGTGATACTTTACAGTTGAAAGAGACTTAAGGTAAAAACAAAAAAATAAACAAAGAATTTTCAAGTATCTGTTCTATGCAGTATTGTTTGCAAATTGTTTTGTCGATTTTTGAATTATTACTTAAACTCCTCAAAAGTTCATTTTTTTTTTCATATCCTTGAAGACAGTTAAAAATTTCTCTTATAGATGGGATATGTTGATCATCCAAACTTGCTTTAGTTGTATTTACGACACATTTAAATATAAACGATGCAAATTTTTTTAAGTCAATTTATAGATGGTTCCGCAACTCGCAGAAAATTTAAATATTTCCAGCTTATGTGATGAGAGAGAAAATCAAGGAACACAATTTTTTTATTTGAAATTTAAAACAGGTACAAGAAATATTTTTAGTCAAATGCAGTGTCTGAATAAATAATCATTTTGGTGCCATTTTTAACAAAAAAACTGAAACAAATTACACAATTTATGCTTTTTAAATTTAATTTGCCCATGATAGGATATGAAAGTTTTTTTGATGGAAACGTGTTTTAGAAAAAGGAACGTTTCTAGTAAAACCAAAAACAAAGAATTTTTGCTTTAGACAAATACTCCAATTCGCTATTGTACAACAGATCTCTAATTTTTAAAACTTTACTTTATAGTAAATACAGTAATGATAATATAATTGTCCCTTTTTATTATCATTAGATACATTATTGTTATTTTGTCGAGATTAAAACTTTGTTATTAGCATGGATTTATTAAGAAAGGATTCGATGTCCGCATACTGTGAGCGTATCGAACGTGAAGCCTGTTTATTTGTTGTTATGAAAACATTTCCCCTAGAGGTAGAGTTTACGAACTTTGAGGAAATACGTAATTGAATCAAGAATGGTAGTAGAAAGAGATAAAATAGCACTGGAGTGTTGGAGCTCAGAAGTGTTGCTGTCTCTGCTGGTTACTTAGGAAATACGTCTGAACACTCGGTTACACGTATACTTTAACTAAAGTTAAGTGAAACCGCAAAAAAAAGGTAACGAAGCCGACACCTTTGACGCAGCCGTGCCGATAAGGTCCAGCCATAGGCGTCCCAAAATATTATAACCAATTTAAGATGGGACACAATAAAAAGTTTTAACATTTTAACCAAATATTATTTATAGGTATATCAAAACCTAACTGAATCTGCAAAAACGATGTTTAACCATAGAAATAATTGTATTCATGGGCGTACCCTCGACCGATAATTAAGACTTTAAATTAATGGCATAAATACGTTGTTATTTTTATGATCGTTTTGTAGTAAGTGTAACTATATTATATTGTAACTATATCTATTGTCATGATCGAGATCAGCTATTCAACTGAGAACCAAGGACGCGCATAATGGCTCGGATGCGTTCCCGAGAATCTTGAAACTATTGGAGTTTCTTACGTGACCATGGCCATCGTAATACTGTCTAATTTTTTTTTTTTTTGGGTAAGGGGAGGTTCCTCTTGAACACGGTGCATTTAAACTGCAATTTTGAGTTTCATCTACCCAACCGTACTGAACAACATCATGAGTATCAAACCATGTCTCATCTAGATACACTATATACCTATTTGATTCCCGGTGTTCTTTTATTTTACGCAAATATTCTTGACGATGTTCAACAAGACGGCGCGATTCCATTATAACCATCCGATTATCAATTTTTTTGTGTTTAAATCCGCAACCTAATAAAATTCCTCGAAGAGTTTCCAATGACTGGTAATTGTAATCAGGGTAATCGCGTAACTTATCCCGGATCATTTCTAATGTTGGCACCGTATTTTCCTTATATAGATTGTACACAATTTGTCTAATGACATCTTTTGCTGCATCGTCAACTTTCTGAAACTTTTGATTAGTTTTCTTTCGCTCTACCGAATGATCTGTAACATCTCTTGTTTTAATTACGCGATAAATTGTAGATATCGAAAGTTGTGTTAATTCGTTAACTCTTTTTATAATGGCTTTATCTGACTGTGCCGGATTTTCTTTTTTTAAACAGCCGTAAATATTTAGAATTATTCGTTGACTTTGTGAACATGTAAATCTTTATTAAACTCCGGACATGTTTCGACTGGCGATGCCACATTCGGTACCGAAGGTAATTCAACATGTAATAATTCGCTTTCATCTACCTCAAAAGGTCGCCAAAAAGCCATTATTATAATAAAAATTCACTTACATAAACCAAGTAAAAACACTTATAATACGCACTTCACTGATCAAAACCTAAAACTTAACTGTTTCACATAAATCATGTTCTAAACGAGCATCTGTCTAGACGTAACGTCTTAATTATAATAAAATGACTCCGTCCTCTGCATGCGCCAATATAATATTACCCTTAGTGGAAAAGAGACAAAACGAATCGTCGCTGCAGGTGTCCCTTCACGAGACAGGCAGCTGCTGTTTGCATTATATACCGAAGTTATCACTAACAAATCCCGAAGTTATCACTAACAAATCTGAATGAAATGTGGGATACTTGCTATGGGGAATCGAGCGAGCCCGGTATAAGCGGCAGGCCTTTGTCTGGCTTTTTATACCACTTAAATCTTAATAATTTAGATTTATGAGATTCAGGTAACTCTGGCAAAACTATACGTCTTTGTCTAATGACCTAGAAAAGAAAAAGTGCGACTTATAGATTTATAAATGACTCGGAGCGACTTTAAATAAACCTTTAGAAATAATATAACCTATAAATAATAAAACCTTTTTAACTTAAATTTATTATTATTTAGCAGAAAAATAAAATATTTTAGGGCTTTTATTACTTTTAGTAGATCTTGTGATGCTTCTAACGTATTTTTTGTACAAGAATACATGGTAAAATAAGATGTGGCTAATGTTTACAAATTGTGTTTACAGTGTCGCTTAGAATGGTTTGTTTTGGCTTCAAAGAATGTTAAATCATCCCGTATCCATTCTTAATAAATCCATGGTTATTAGTGATTTAGACATTAGCTTGTTGTAAACTTATTTAAATACGTTAATCTACCAATTTAACTTGTTTACTACCACAAATACCACCCTTGATACAAGATTTAAAATAAATTTAACCCAAATTATTGCAATGCTGAATATTAGGTATAACAGGGGGAAAGATACACCTAAAATAATTTAAAATAAAATAGAGCTACTTGTTTCTAAAGTCGTGATATAATCACATTCTACAGTGACAAACAAAAAACGGGCGAACCTCATCAGCGTGTTAAACTAGCAACGTGGTACCTGTGTCAATTTGACGTTAGAATAAGATATGGTTTCAGCAGAAATTTGGTGCACAACCTACTCAGCAATGCTAAGGAGAAAGTTACCCATTTTTGTCTTCTAAATTGTAGTTGTATTAATAAGCAATTTGAAAATATCATTGACTAATTATAGTATACACTACGTCCGCGGATGGGGTTAGGAAGAAGACAAATGAACCAAAAAATGCAAAATACGTAAAGATGTTACTCCTAATAAAAGGTTTTGCTTCTAAAGTAAACAGGATTCACATTATGGAAAATTAAATTTTTTGTACAAAAAATATGAAAACTTTGTTTTGCGTAAGAGTAAAGATACATTGTTTATGATTTTCTATCAAAAGAACAAATATGAAACATGTTTTAAATGTAACCCTAAGCCAAAATACGAGACTTCATTAAAAAATTTAAATAATAAAAGTAACGAGTTTTATCACATTATTTTTTTAAAGTCCCAACTATTCTCTTTCACACCTTTGACCATTTCTTCATATTAAACAATAATGACACCTATGGACATGTTTGTCAATGTCTTTATTAAATGAAGCAATTATTTAATTCAAAATACTTCTTATTCAAGTGCAATTTTTGAATAATGCGAACATTTATTTAAACTCAAAAGAATATGGTATAAACTAGGCAATGCAATAAAGACATCAAAATTCAAAAACTCCACCCCCATAAATATTCAACACATTTTTCTTATTGCTTTCTTAGATATCCGAAGGACATTTGGTTTCTTGCTAGGATATTGAGCGAAGGGCCTGGGTAATTCTGCCTTTTAGCACCTCAATATTATTTGGTATTGGAGTGGTACAGACAATTTGTTTTAAACGGCCAACGTTAAGTCGGGGCTCCTTGGGGGCCACAAAATTGGGCCGTTTCTACCAATCCACCTTGTAACGTTCTGGTTCGTCGTTACAATGATAAATAGCGTTAAGACAATAGAGGGCAAGGTAATGTTATTGTAAATAAACAACCTAATTTTATTAATGTCTTTTCTTGGTATTTTAAGGGAACTCATAAGAGCAACTCAACTTAGACAACGGTATTCTCTTGTATTTTAAACTTTACTCACCGAAAAGTATTGGGAAAACCACAAAAATATCAAATCAAAACTTTGTTGGCATGACCACTGCTAGGTGTAAGCATTTATTTGGCAACATCCTTTCACATTTCGGGTCTCAAACACTGCCTACACGTGAATTAATGTTGGAAGTTTATAATCCTCTGGGTTTTATTATCTTAAGTTGGATAGACACAGCCAGACTTTGTAACTTTCATTGAAATTGTTGATACCGGTGTTTTGAGGTGGTCATTTTCTAGGTTACTATCATTTCGCCGCACGAGACGTCGCGCTTGCCGATGTGCGCGCGAAGACCACAGGTTGCCAGGTTTCCTGGTTTATTGTCGGAAGTAGTTCTCTGGGTCGCGTCCGACATTTTAACTTGGGAATATCGGGGTTTTGAAAGAAAAGATGCGGGATAGACGGTTATTTTGTAATCTACCCGTGCTGGTCTGCAAATTTTGGGTTATGTACGTTCTGGTAAAGTGGTAATTGTTTAGGTACAAATCAGAGATGGACTGATGACGTCAGCATCGTTGGAAAAAGTTGCACTAATCGGCAATGGTGCCTCGAAGATGTGATTTTGTCGAGATTACCTGCGACATCTAGATAGGGTTCTCAAACAACCACACTGAATAACGGGTTGACGTGGGAGAATTCTAGATGATTAATTTTAGGGATGTTAAATATAGGATTAATGGTTGAATTGACTGCAACAGGTGGTTGTAGGCAATCAGTCATTGATAGTAGCAGTAAGGTTTTCGGTTGTAAAAGAGTAGGGTTGAATAATTTGTGTAATTGATCATATAACGTTACCGTTACGACTAATGCTTTGTTGGAGCTCTCTTGGAATTTCTCGAGAAAAATCTCGTCTAAAGGTTTGGTGCCTCGTGGAGATCTGAGAAGGTTCTTTCCAAATAAGACGATTGTGAAGCTAGGACAAAACGATTTTCTAGTAATCCACTTTGTTTGTGGGAGTTAAAGTTCTAGTTTTACCAGTGTTTACTTATAGTTTTGTGGTTGTGTTGAAACTGGTTCAAGCCAACCTGAAGTTTAGTATCGTGTAAGAAAACAGCCGTTGTGTTCGGGAGAAATATTCGTCTTAACTGAAAGCCGCCATTTTACACCAAACCGGCGTGATTTTACAGGCCGAGAGATAGTCCACAGGTAGGTTTTCTAAGTGTATTTGTCCATTAGTTTAGCACTGTAAATATTTCCTCCCTATGGAATTTCATGGAATTTATTGGGTATTTTGTTCTTTTAAGGGATTTTCTGGTACCGGTCATTTTTTTTGTTGCTTGGAAGTCATCATGGCGAGATCAACGATTGATCCTAGGAGCCCTCAACTAATCTAATGAGGTGTGAATTGGAGTGATTGAGTAAGTCCGTTCCATTTTTTTTTTAAATATTTCAGGGTGGTAATCCTGGGCTAAAATTCCGATCTCTACACTGTCCTGCGCGTTTGAGGGGATTAACTACCAACGACGGCCATTGTTCTCTTTTATATCTTTTTATATTTATAAGGCAAAAATTGGTTCACTAGTATACCTTTTTATATTCATAAAACCAAAAGTGGTTCTCTTTCATACCATGTTATATTCATAAAACAAAGATAATAATGATAATAATTAACAAAACCTGAGTTCTGTAAATAGCCTAGCGTGAAGGTGATCTATTCTCAAACATTAACTCGCTTCACCAAATTTTAAAGGCCATGCGTTAATAAAGAAAATTCTCTCCCCCTCCACTACGCTTACGTAAGCTGCGGACGGTGATTTATTGCGCCTGATAACTCGATGTCGCTTTAGTATCGTGTAAATATTTCCGTTTGGGTACCGAAGTATACTTTCACGAGTGTGCTATATTTTACGGTTTATGATGTGTAGTTTAAGTGTTATTGTATTGCTTTCTTCATTTAATTTTGGTTCGGTAAAATAAACCAAAAGCGAAATATACGTCTACGGACCATTACTATAAGTAGACAGTATTAGTAATCACTAATTAAATTAATCTATAGGTGGTTACCTAAAATCTGAGTAAATGATAAGCTCTATGTTTATCAATTCACTAATTTAAATTAAATTAATCTTTAGGTTGTTACCTAAAATCTTAGTAAGTGACAAGCTTTATATTTTTCAAATCACTACTTAAATCAAATTAATCTCTAGGTTGTCTCCTAGAATCTGGATAATTATTTTTTTTAATATACTTCATATTTTCAAAGAAAAACGCTTCTTATTACCCGGACTCCTTTTGGTGTCAAAAAAAAAAGAATGAAATGTAAATTATTGTAGGACGATCAATCTAGGTGGCTTAGCTGAGGGAGCGTCCCTCGCTACTGCATAGTTTCCGTTGGGAAGTTACGAGGAAGAAATTATCATTTTCATGGTTTTGGTTGATAGGTAGGTAGGTTAGTACTGGTGGATTAAATAAAATCATCTGGCGCCCTCTATAAATCTTTTTATGAACCTGGACCTTCTCCACTGTTTAAAGACTGGCGGCATCCATACAGTACATAAGCGTCCGTAAATCTTGTAACCTAGAACTAGCGAGATACCTCTCTATATAATTATCCTCGTGGCGTGCTAAGAGAAGTAAGGCTGGTCACAGAAATTTGGCGCCCAACGTGGGGCCCCTTTTTGTTGCTTTGGGAGACACTAAATAGGAACCGGAGTAGGGAAACTGACACTTGACGGTGTAAGTTTTTGTAACTGTTTAATATTGGGGAGATTCCTTGTGAAAATTTCCTTTTTTTTGGGTACTGATTTAGGTAACTAGGAATATTGATTCTAGTTGTAAAGTAGCTTTGTAGAAAACTTCGCGTGAAGCATTAACGGATATTATATATATATATATATATATATATATATATATATATATATATATATATATATATATATATATATATATATATATATATATATATATATATATATATATATATATATATATATATATATATATATATATATATATATATATATATATATATATATATATATATATATATATATATATATAATATATATATGGGAAAAATTTGTATTGTTAGATCAAACCCAACCCAATCCAACCTCCGAAATAGAGACTCAACATACGTTGTCACCTTATATATAACGTCGAAACCTCCGGTTTCGGAGGTATCAACGTATCGCCATATTTTCCACTGCCACCATCATCTAGAGGGCGTATGCGACCGAAAAACGAAAATTTGTTCTGAGGTGACAAGGTTCACCGAGTCTCTGTTTCGAAACGCCGTTAGTTCAAGCGTAGATCACGGGCGCTAGTGTCGCGTGACGGGGAGACACGCCTAGTACGCTGATATCTCTGGCATATATGTAGATTATTGTAGGTAAACCTACGTTGTACTATTAGGCGAAGGTCATTCTTAATATATGTCTTGCCTAAATTTCTTAGGCAACACATATTACGCATTCTACATTATTCTGAGAAAAAATATATTTAGAAGAAATTATTGTTACTGCAGTTTGATTCGTATGCGAGAAGTAAAAAATTTAATACCGGGATTCACTAAAGATGTTTAGGACTTAGTACTGGTGATCTTCTGGTTAATCATTGGGTTCTAACAAGTTGTAACTCCTCGTTAAAAACAAGAGCTAGTCAGTTTAACAAAGCGTTACATTTTTTAGGAAATAAAAATGAATAAAGGTATAAAGTAATTATTGTACACTTATATTTTGGTAAATCCAAGAACACAGTTTATTTATGTAAAAGTAACGAGTTTCTAATTAAAAATATTTTAGCATCTACGTCTAAATAAGGTGTATTGTTTTAAGCCAATCTTCAGATTACATCTTCAAGTTTTTTTTTGTGAATTATCTGTAACCTGTAACAAAAGAAAACGGAGCTGATAATAAAAAGAAAAAAAGTTATTGTAATCTTAATAAAACAACTATGCTCTACAAACTAGGAAAATAACTTGTTCATAGATATTTTATTCTAAATAGTGAAACCATGAGGTGTATGGTATACCTACATAAAATATTTACATAAGTATGATAGAAGAGATACAAAAAATGTAATGTTAAAATCAAATTTTTGAATCTGTAATCACGTGCAAAACTACTTACCTTAGAAGTACATGTTAAGAAGTAAATTTTCTTCTATGTTTGTGTAGTTTTTCTATTCGCTTTGCCTATTCACTTTAATTTTTCCATTTTACCATACCAAACAACTTCGATTTACAAGGAATACAATATAATACACTCTATATCATGTGTCAGGTGTCATCTGTTTCTGTGACATCAAAATCTGACTTTTTCCCGATGTGACACGATTTTTATCCGAACAGGGCCGAATCGAAGCGCGCCGTTTAACAGTAAATTTAAACCGTTGTTAGTGTCATCAATTAGTATATTTCTTTTTACAACCCGCTGTTATTGTATAACCTCCGTGATTTCTTTAGTTTCTAAATGATTTTTATAATAATAAAATTTCCCTTTTCTTTTTAAACTTGTAGAAAAATAACAGAAATAAATTAATAATGCAAAACTTGTCTTATTCCCAAATTGCCAATTTAAACCTTTGACTGTCAACTTAAATCGGTCCGCCATAGTGAATCTCGCCGTTAGAGATTTTCCTCTTTATTATATTTAAATTTTAATACACAAATTGAATTTTAAAATTAGTTTAAAACAGTGATCACCAGGCGAAGATAAAACTTTATTTTATGGAGGGAATACCGTAATTTTTCACATATTTGAGGTTGGAAAATCGGAGTTTACAGACATGCCATGTGACAGGTTTGTGATTTCTGTGAAAACAAAACTAATACTTTTCAAACTTTATTCGCAGCAAATTTATCAATAATTTTGAAAAAGTTATTACTCTTAAATGTTCAATATGGGCCAGACACGAATTAATTTGAGATAGAAAAAATTCCGGGAATAAATTTAATATCATGAAATAGCTTCTTAGCATTATACCAAAAAGTCCTTAGGTTTTTCCCCTTAAGCGTCCGTCCTTCCCAGAAGTTTAAAAGAACCGCCCTTTCACACTTTTCTATTAAATTTACGTAAACTCTTACAGCGGGTTGCACAAAACTTTTAATCAAGCGTTAAATCCTAACTTATCGTTAAAAACAAAAGATGGTCAGTTTAACAGAGCGTTAAATTTTTTTTCTTTCTGCAACAGTCCAAATTTTGAGCTAATCCGTGATTAAACAGACAAATGCCACTAAAAAACCAAGGTGTTGTTTACTTTTTCATTTGTTTTTAACGAAGAGAGCACTTAACGATGAATTAAACTAATTACACGATATGCTGTGATTAGTCATGTTTTTGGCAACATTTTCCATAAAATATTGGTTACTTTGGCAAAATTTGTTGTTCCAATACAAGAGATTGAAAGAAAACTCCTTCCTTCAATATTTTAAAATAAAACTATATACACTTTTATTGCAGGTGGGCATCTTATTTATCATAATGCTTAACTAAGCAGGTAGCTACCTTTACAAACACATAAAAAATGTAGGAGAAATAAAGTTCATCATTTTTAAACGTGGATTTTACCAAAAAATATAGGTACCTTTCATCTTCAATACCACAAAATTACTCTTTATAATATTATTTTGTTGTTGGACTTATGCAAACATAATATTCTATTGCTCAAATAATAAATCCATTGCTCAAATTCTTGTGTTAGTTATAAACTATTCTTATGGCATTATATTACAAAAGTTTTCCTACAGTCTTCTATAAAAATATAGATATTCTGCTAAATTTCCGTTTGCTTACTTTTCTTCAATCACACAGTTTTCTGTAACACCTCTCTTAGTTTAAATAGCAAACCCTTTTGTGGGTTTAAAAATAATAACTATAACAACTTGTAGAGGTACCTAGTTATTTTCTGAAATTACTTTCGTCCTAACGTCGAAAATGATCTTATTTACAGCAAAACACTGGAATGCAAGCAAGTTTGTATTAATTATTTCTTTTATGTTAGTCACGGCTATCTCGATAACAGAAAAACAAAGGGCTTGTACGTAAACAAAATAAAACCTAATTTTAAAAAAAAAAACAAAAAACTGACGTCTAACCTAACCTCAAATTTTTGAAGTACTTCACCTCGGGTAGAGAAGAGCGATATTTCACGATCTGATATTTTTTCACTGATATCTAAAAATCACAAGTAACAGTTGCTACCAGAGTCCGGGTAAAAGCGTGACTTGAAAAGTGATATTTATCCATTAACATGTATCGGCATTAGGGTATTAGGTCGATTTTCGTATGCCACTTTTGAAGAATATATGGGCTGCAAGGAATATCGTGCCTTACGTCCGTTTCACGTTTCTTTTGAAACGCATATCGCGACTCGCATGTCACGGAGTCACGGGAATTTATTTTTAGTATTTGATATTCGTTATTCGTGAAATGTGATATCAGTGATCACTGGTTGATTATGATTACTTAGTCTGCTTGATGTTAATATTGTATATCAATTTGTGGATTAGATATAGAATAAAAGAATTGGGGTTGGAGACTGGAGCATATATTTTTTTAATTTCGTTTTTGGCTGCTGTTACACAATGTCTAGTATTATTTAAAAAAGAAAGAGATGATATTTATGGAATTTTTTTGAAATTGATAATGAAAAAAATAGTATTGCAAAATGAAATATATGTCAAGCAAAACTGTCTTTTAAAACGAGCACCTCGAATCTTAAAAAACATTTAAATTATAAGCACCCTACAATTTCGCTTGCATTGGACGATCGTAATTTGGTAAGTTTGTTATATCAGAATTAAGTACTTAAACTTATTTTAAGCGATCAAAAATATGTTTTTGCATTTTCTTTTTTTTTTCTAAAGAATACATTAGAATAGGTACCCATTTATTTTTTTTGGAAAACGCTACCAGCTTAGATATTGGGCAATAATGTTTATTTTAGTTTGAACAAACCGATGTATTTGTTTGGTTTGTTTTGTTTGTGTACCAGCGAATTTACTAACCACTTTGTTGTTTTTATAAATTTAATAAGTTAATTTGATTATAAATTTGATATATTGTCGTTTTATTTCCGAACATGACATACACAGCACTGAGCACAGGTGCAGATAGCTAATTGGTAAAAGTAGTAAGTGATATGATATATCGCAATTCACGATATTTTGTAGAAGCAAATTGCCTACTGGAAAGTCGTGATCACGTCACGCTTTTAAATCACTGATATCAAAAAGTAACGATATCAGATATCATAGATATTAAAAAATCACGATATCGCTCATCTCTAACCTCGGGATCTAGATCTGAGGCGTATCGACAATGGGCGCGTTCCACTAGTCGATCGCAACGTTTACGCTCGCGACCAAAGGTTTTCCCGTTCCACTAGCTTGTGAGCGTTGTTGTTGGTAATTCAAGTGGAACTACTTTTGGGCGATGCGAGCGTGTAGTTAGGCAATCCAACGATGTGTCAAATTAATTCAATATGGCGGCCTGTGGGCAAACATTGCGAGGAACACGTTTGTTTACATTTGAGCGTCCGCATCCTAAATCCCGATAAAATTGTTTATATTTATTAAGGAATCATCAGGTTGTTTTAGTTTGTTTGTTTACTGTTCTAGTGAGCACTGATAAGGTTTTTGTTGCAGTAAAATACATTTTTATAGTGATTTAGTGGGTATATTGACCAAACAATAATGCCGATGACTTGTCTTGCAGTCGGTTGTGGAAGTCGCTCCCACAGAGACCAGATTAGTTTTTATTGTGTGCCTACCATCTTAAAGCATAGGTTTTTAACTGATTTAAATGATTTGTCCAAAAGGCGTAGGGAACGATGGCTGGCTGCTCTCGAAAGGGACAATCTTACAGAGCATATGTTAAAGAATCAAAAGAGTTTGCAGCAAGCATTGTATAACAGATTAATCATTTCCAAGTTATTTTCTCGGTTAACTTTACTTTATCTACCTAGAAAAGTTTAAAAATAATAATCACTTTTTTTAACAAATAAATTTTAACTTTAATATGCCACCCGATGTCAACAACCGAGCATTGTTTTTTAGTGCTCGGTAATGTCAACGGAAAACTAAACCTTAAGATATTTTTTTGGTGGTGCCCCCTGGCCCCTTGTAAAAATTTCAGCTTATTCTATTGAGAATTTATTTTAGTTTTGTAATATTTCAATTATTAAGTTAGTAATAACTAGAAAATTGATCTCGATGTAATTTATTTTTTAACTGAAATGTCTTTCTAGTTCAAGCAAATGTAGCTATGCATACCACGATATTATTAAATAAAAAATACATACATATAAATAAAACATGCATTATTTATTTCCCAAACTACAATACAAACAATAATATAGAAATAATACAAAATGACAAAAATTATAGATTATTTATTTGTACAAATCGGATGCCAACGGCCATATATGAACAATGTACTGTACATATGCTTTCGTCTTGTGCTATAATACTCCACACATCTAACGGTCTTAAGTTTGCCCTTTGAGAATGTCTTACCTGAACAGAAAAAAACACTCTGTAAACAGTATCCTTCTATTTTTATTTTAAAGTTACTGAAAATTAAACAAAGTACAAAGTTTAGAAAATTACTAAATAAGCATACCTTGTTGACTAAAATATACGCATCCTTAACCACCTTTACTCCAACTTTTGTTACAAATCCTGTCTCAAAATATGTATAACACTGCAGACTTTGCTTTCATTTGGTGTAATAACTGTGTGTCAGGATTAAATATGAAACAATACCCATACTGGAAACTGGAGGAACTCGATCAATACAGAAGTCTAAATCTTCATCTTTTAAAGTAAAAGGATCTAAAGAACCAATTAGTTTTAACTTCTGTAGCTACCTAAAAACATAAAACAGTTGATTATTTTCAGAGAAATATATAGATAATCATTTAATTTTTTTTAATCATTTAAGCTAGTTTTAAATAAAATAAATAAAAAATTACCTCAACTTACCTCTCGCCAACGTCAGGATTGTCTGCCAATAAATTCTGCAGATAAATCCTAGCCATTGCTAAATAAATAAAGTTCAGGGTTGACCAGTCACGTTAAAGACAAATAACACGAATTTTAGCAACCACACCTCTCAAAAACTATGAAAAATAAAATCGATAATCACCGTCAATTTGCACGTCTTCTTATGGGGAACGTTTCAAGATCATTTGTGTTTGTCCACAGGCCACCATATTGGATTACGTGGTGTGGATTCCCTAATAAATATAAATAAAAAAAACCAACCAAACTAATATGTACCGTTCCGTGCACGTTGTGCGTCGTCAACCGACACCCGTCTCAATAATCGAATCTGTTTCGGAATTCTATACGGAAAGAACCTCAGTGGCCATTTTTCGTTTCATATTAGGGCGCGAAATAATTAAACGACCGCATTAACCCACTGCAAAATCATAGGCGTTGTGGGCTCGAAGCAGTCTTCAACAATGACGTCATCCATGACGTTTCAAACACGATCACAAAGCCCGCGGTCGCCTTCTGGAACGACTCGGTGGGCATCGCGAGCGTTGCGATCGACTAGTGGAACGCGCCCAATATCGATCCGGATCAGTTTACGAGCTTTAAGCGAATGTACAATAATAGGCGATTTTAAATCAGTGACCTAGTCATGACTACGTCACCTTATTTGGTAACGTTGCTCCAGATACTCAGTGTTTACCCTAAAAAATCAAAGTATTAAGATTAAATGAGACAGTGTTGCCCAATCGTCTGACTAGATCATGATTTGGTCCCTGATTTAAAAATGGCTCTTAATTTAAAATGAGGTGTCAGATAACAACAAAGCCATTTTTAAATCAGTGACCAAATCATTACCCAGTCAGACCATTGGGCATTTAATCTTAATACTTTGATTTTTTAGGTTAAACATTGAGTATATGGAGCAACGTTTCCAAATAAGGTAACGTAGTCATGACTAGGTCACCGATTTAAAATCGCTTCAAATAACATTGAAGTATCCTGAAGTGATCCCGAGTAATCTAATTTTTGTCAATAAAATACGGCTAAGTTCATGCACTTGAAAAAAATGCGAATTTGTTTCGAGTGCATAATATTCAATTTTCTTAAATTTAAAAATAACATTAATGCCACAGATCAAACTTTAAAAAAAGCATTTCAATTATTTTAAAAAAATAATAGTTGTTATTATGGAATCTTTATCCAGTTTTACAAATTTTCAGGGAATAATGAACAAAGATATAAAGTAACTGATGTAAACTTGTGTTTTGAAAAATCACAAAACACATTTTATTTATGTAAATAACAAATTTTTATTTAAAACTATTTTAGCATTGATTTGATTTGATGTCACCAATAGATACTTTTTAAGCCTATATTCACATTAAAATATCTGCAAGGTTTTTTCTTGTGACTTATCTGGTACCTGTAACAAAAGAAAACAAAGCAAATAAAGTAAAAAATTACACAATTACATAATAATTTTAATAAAAGCATAATGTTCTACTGTCTACAGCCCAAGTAAATAACTTGTTTATAGATATCTTATTCTAAATAGTAACAAGTGTATGGGGATATGGGTTTTATATTCACATGATAAAAATGGTAGTTAAGTAAACGTGCCACAAAAAAAAATAGAATTAATGAATCATGAGCAAAGAGTTTATTAAAGGAGAAAGAGCAAAATTTTACTTAAACGAAGTTGAGGTGGCTTAAATAAATACTCTACAGTTTGCTCGAGTTTGAGCGTGACACATGGTTAAAAAAATTATAATCGTTATAGGTACTACCAGCAATTAGGTTTATAAATTGACCAGTATTTATACCCACCCAGACAAAAATGTTTTGTTAGCTTAACTGGACAAAAGTTATATAGTATGCTATTACGGGTATAAACACTGAACTTGAGGTAAAAATGAGAAACAAAATTGTACTCAAAAATTTTGTAACGTGATGTGTAGTGATAGCTACATATATTATTTAACTAAGATATTAATGACAATATTTTACCTTATCAAGAAAATAACAACAAAGGTTTCGTTTCCAAATTTTTCCTTGGCAGTAAGGTACATTGCCGAATATTGATTGTCTCTAGGGTAATCTCTCAAATAACATTCATTTAGAACTCCATTCCTTACATGTAGGTTTATCAGGAAGTATGTTTTTGTGCTTTATCTTCCATCAAAAGTTTGATTTTTAGGGTTAGGAATTCTCATTCTTTAGAAATATTAAAATCTTTAGAATGCACCTAAAACAAACACATAAATGGATAATAATGACAAGAGGATAGTAGTTAAGAAAGCTGAAAAGCAGCAAATTTTGTATGTAAAGCATTTTTAACGCAAATTTTAAAAATTAACAGAAAAATTATACAAATTTGCCTTGTATCTGTACAGTATTTTATGGTTCAATGGTTTGATACAACTTACCTTAGAAATACATATATACATATGTTCAGAAGTTTATTTTCTTCTATATTTGTGTAATTTTTCTATTCGCTTTGAGTATTTTCCCAAAAATATTTTTTTTGAATCAAAATAACTTCGCCTTACAAGAAATACAGAACGCTTTGTTGACATTAAAATTTGACGTTTATCGTTCGAGATTTCCCGAAACTGCGACCGCTTCCAAATATAAAAGCCGATGTTGCGCGATTGCTGTTTAAAGTAGGCCTGGGCCGGCTTTGATTAAATCTTGGGTAACTTGACCAAAATTTAACAACGCAATAAAATTTAACACGTTGTTAGGTAATCACGAATTGAATGTTCTTTCTGCAACCCGCCGTTAATAACTTAACTTTCAAAATTACTCTAATTTTTAGTAAAACAATAATACCTTGAGAAATAATTATCAGCAGTTGGAGCATATTTTATTTTTAATATTGTTTTATCACAATTCTTTTTATTATAAGTACAAAAAAAGAAAACTTTTTTTAAATTATATTCGTAAGCAAATTAACAATAATGTATATTAAGGTAAAAACATCAGAGTAAAAACCCTCGTTGTTTGACCTTTTCCGGAATTGTTAAAATATCAAAATTGCATACATTTTTTAAAATTACAAATAAAGTTAGTATCTTATTGAGAATAAAATGTATTGATTATTATTTACGCCCCTTCCCCAACTAACAAACCCTTAGAAATAAAATATTGACCAGCTCCTTCACCATGTGTTGCGTTATAAAAGTAAAACACCCCTCAAATTTTAAATTTTTGGGTCCAGAAGTTTGGGTAGATATTCATTAATTCGCGTCCGGGCAAACGATTCTAAACGGAACTAAGCGAACCGAATATCCCACTATCTTTTATATTTTGCCAAGTTAGTTTAATCTAATAAAGCATATATAGGCTTTCTTATATGCGTTGCATTTTGCTACCTCTGTAAACCAGGCAACAGTGCTAGAGGTAACAAAGTTGAGGCAGTGTCACAAAGCTACATGTCACGGAGGTAATAACAATTTAAGTTTATCCGGTCATATATGAGAATTTTTAAAATTAAAAATCTTTTCCCCTCACTTGGTAGACCTGTCAAGGGAGTCCCCCTAAGCATACTATATAGGTCATTTTCTTGTTAAAACGTCTACTGGTTTTGGTGGAGGTATATATATATATATATATATATATATATATATATAACTGAATTTTTTTGCTTTCTTGGGTAGAGGTTTATTATGAATAATTAAGACAACTTTTTTGACGTTTCGCCCATTGGTTTTGGGCTTTTTCAAAACTGTTGTTGTTTTTTATTTAGCTTTTTTCTAAAAACATATAAAATGGAGTTACATTACTTTTTTCTTTTAAAATACAGTGTTTATACAATGAAGACACAATTAAAAACAATGAATGACAATGCACATGAATTAAAAATTGTTTGGCTAAAATTAATTATAAATTACAAACATAAATATATATTATATAAAATATACGCACCTCGAGACATTATGATGTTTAAAAATGTACTAACCAGGATTAGTATTGAGGTATTTTATCTCTACCAGTAATTTTTTCTCTTTTTCATGATTTATTTCTTGTTTCTTTATTTTGTGATAAAATTGCAGATTTTTTGGTGAAATGTATGTTATATACCGAGTGTTCTAATTTATGTGTTTAATGTATTAGGTTGTAGTAAATTTTACTGAGATTGTTAATGGCTTGTTTGTCGTTTACTGCGTTAGGTTCTTTCTTTATGTGGATCATTTCCTTAACAAGGAGTTTTTTGTAATTGTTGTCTTGGGTTAAAATTTTTGTGTTGTTGAAATCGAAGTTATGTTTTTCATTTTTTTCGTATTTGTGTAAAGCAGTTGACGCATTTTTTGTATATTTGTGCCCGTTTAGTCTGCTGTTAAGATGTTGAGTAGTCATACCAATATATTGTTTAGGGCAGTTTAAACAGGGTATAGCGTATACTACATTAGATTTAATTTTTATTGGATCTTTACTTTTAAGGGGAGAGAATAAAGATGATAAAAGATTTTGGGCTTTATGGCAGGTATAATAGATGGTTTAAGAAAAGGAAAAAATTAATATATATATATATATATATATATATATATATATATATATATATATATATATATATATATATATATATATATATATTGCGACGCACTTTGTTAAATAAAAAAGTGTTTGATTAAAAAAACCGTCAAAGATACTATGATGAGTATCATTGACCAAATACTTACCGCTTAAAACTTAAAAAGAACATTAAAATAGCTCCGAAAGGTACTCTAGAGAAAGACACAGAAACAACAGGGTGTTCTGAGGGAAGCAAGTTGTTTGCGCATGCAAATTAGCCCTCAGCTCAGTTAGCCGGAAAGGTTCGATTGGACGCCACCAGTTTTTACACCGACACAAACTGGAAGTCGCCTAGGTGGTCTAGGAACTTGCTTCACACACAACAAACCCGCTATTCATAATTGAAAATTAAACATAGGGCGCAGTGAGCTGGATAAAAAAAAACTGAATACATTTAACCCTATACATATATTAAAACAAAAAAAATTTGTTACAAATGTTGTTCATACAATTTGCCAAAAGGTGTTGGGCAATTTTGCCCCCGCAAAATAGAAAAAGTTACTCTAAATAAAAAAAATTAACTTCCTGTGGAAGTCTGTCTTCACACACAAAAAATAAGCTGGCTCCTTAGCCCCAACTGGAGACAATAGGGAGGCTTCTTTGCACCCAGCAAAAAAGAGGTAGGGATGTTTTGTAGTCCCCACGGAAGACCCTAGGAACAAAACAATTCCTAGTAGTTACAGTAATTTAAATAATAAAAAAAAATATGTTTGAAGTTACGTTAATAATTAAAAATAAAAATCAGAAGTTACGTTAATAGAAAAAGGTAAACAATTTACTGGAACTAAAGCGCCGAAATTTAATTAATCCTATATTAATTAATTAATTTAATATTAAGCCATTGGCTTGAACAGAATCGAAAAATTTAGATAAGTAGAAAAATATTTAAAAATAAGAAGCTACGTTAATATAAAAAAACCACTAATAAAAGAGAAAGTAATTATTTGCAAAATTTAAACGAGCGGTGTATTGAGACACGAGTAACAGGGTTTTAATAGTTTATTAACACTTAATATGTACAGATATTTATAAGGATAGTAATAGATATCGTAGGAGCGGTACTATCAGGGCTCACACCTAGAGCGCCCGAGTAGTAGCGTCGCGTTGGGTACTATCAGGGCTCACACCTAGAGCGCCCGAGTAGCAGCGTCGCGTTGATCTCCGGAGCTGTAGTCCCTGCAAAGCCAAAGATCCAACTAGGATGCTAAGGTAGAGGCGAGAGAGCGAGCTCGAAGAGAACTGCCTTTCGATGTCCAGCGGGCCGGGTTTTGTTGACTTCACAGGTGGAAGGGCGCGCGGGACGGCTAGCTGGCTTCGGGGTGCGTGAGGGTGGCGCCGCCGAGAGGGGTATTACGGAGCGGCCAGGTACTACGGAGGGTAGTGTTTGTTACAAAGTTACTTTAATTAAAAAAAAGTTACCAATGAAAGAAGTAATCGTAAAAACCCAGATTGCAAAATCTAAACAAGCTTAAGATAAGATTAAAAAAAAGTGACGTTAATAAACAAAAGAACTTATTACTCAAAGACATTGATAACGAAATACAATGGTACAGTTCATTGGCACTTTAACGATAAACGGTAATATTTACAAAGAAATAAATGTTCGTTAACTGACCAGGTTCAACGCTATATTATGTTATCTTACATTCACAATAAAAATAATAAAGTACAACAAAGGAAAAGTAATTAATTGATAATTAAATCATAAGTTCACGCTAGATTCAAAGTATAAACAAAGAAAAAGGCTTAAGCGTAGCCAGTAAAAATAACTAAAAATTGGAACCTCAGTTAGCTTGACCTAAGATTTAAACGTTCAAGCAAGATTTAGAGTAAAAGAAAAGCTTAAGCGAAGCCAAAAGAAGACAATAGTTGACACTTTAAACGCCTACTGTAGCTTGACTTAAAAGCTAAGCGCTCAGCACTAATTCAGTAAACCCGAGTCAATGTAAGATAACATAAGAAAACCAAGGCATATATGGAGAAACCGTTTAAATAGAAATAATCAAAAATATACCGCTTATGTACCGTTATAAGCACAAAACTTAAATTAAAAGCAAATAAATCGCTACCATAAAACTACTTACTACTCTAGGTTCCAAATGCAGGTTTAAATAATTATAAAGCATCTATTTAACTAAACTACCCTGAGTTCCAAACAGTATAAAATAATTAAATAAAGGTGTAAAATGTGTATGAGCCTAATGAGTCCAATAATAGTCAAATGACAAATTGCAAATAAAATAATAGGTTAATTAACCCCTCTGAAAATATAAAACTATTCTTTGACCAATCGTTATAGCAAAACTAACAATAAATCTAAACTTCACAACTTCATAAATATAAACCCGAACTTCAAGCTCATACATCTTTAACTTATAAAAAAAATAAATGATTTGGCGGCACTTATCCCGAATGTAAATTACATTAAAAGCTTTCTGGACAGGCTGGCGATCCTTAATAATAGCAAATTAGTATATTTAGAATACTCTTATCGCACAGCCTGCATTTCTGTACCCCAAGCTCCCCCCATTAACAAATTACGATTTAAAATTAGGATCAGATAGCCCACTGCACATGATTCCCGATAAAATAAAGTTGATAAAAAACTTGTTTGTACTACTGTACATTAAAAGATTCTCGACATAACTTATAGATTGTACTAGCTTAACGGCAAGCAACTAGAAATAAAATATTCAAGCTTTTACAAGAATGCAAATTAGGTAAGGTAATATTACTATTAAGAAATTGAGAAGCTTGGTTATTATCAGTCAAAATATGAGGTAGAACACCGCGCTACAAAACTAGTCTCAGTACAAAATACTTTTAAAACAGAACTTCGATAATTATGGTTCGCTAAATTAGGGGCATAAAAAAAATAGGCGATTAATAAGTAACTCAGGAAACACGAGGCAAAAACAAGCTTCAAGGTGACTTACCTCTTCAAGAGGGCTCGATATTCAAAATTCTAGAGGCAGCAACAGCAAATGGGGCAGTTACCAGCGATTTCCGAATGCAATGTCAAGCCGATGTTGATGGCTGATAGAAATAAGAGAAAGAAACCTTTAGTACTTGAAAATCTACCAAGCACGTGGCATCACGATGCAGACTAGCAAAAAACCTATTTAAAAAAAACAAACTTTGCTCACCTGAGATGATGGCAACGAACGAAATTGCCATCAAAACCTTGCTCTAGCAGGCGCAAATCCACCAAAAAGGATTTAACAGCGGTCTCAGAAATTTTAATCCAAACACTTGGACCCCCAAAATGGCCGACCCCCAAGACCGCAAACAATTTCGTCGCAAACCAAGGTGGAAATGCTAGACGTTCTTCCTTCTTTGCCACAGAACCAAAAAGTTGATATCTGCGCAAGCCCAAAAGCTTGCACAGAACATGACCCAAGGACCCGGGGAAGGAAAAGAGGCGACCTTGAGTAGAAACTCATGTCAGTAATTGATAGAGCCCAAAGATGGCGCCACGGCACAGAGAGAAAGAATTAATTTACAGAATTAAAATTTTTTTCTTTCAATTCAATTATTTAATTGGTATCGAGCAATTAAATATATAATTCAGCGAATTTAATTATTTAATTGGCAGGTTTAATTAACTGAAGTAAATCATAATTTCTGTAAGTAAATTTACACGATAAAGTAAAATATGACTTAATTGTATCAATTATCATTTAATTCATTTAATGTGAAGGTATGATACCTACAACTAATATTGGTTAATAAAAATATCTTAATTTAATTACGTGAAGTAAACCTTAGTTTTACTAAGAAAGATATATACTATTTGCAATCCCGGTATAGTTCCCCAAAAAAATTGATTCAGTTTTTTTAGGTTTATTTGCTTTACTTTAGCATTTGAAAAAAGTTATGTATAATATGCTATTCGTTAAGCAAATCATTATATACTAGTTTAGTATGAACGCATATCTCAATCTATTTTTTAAATGTGTGGTCCTCAAAAAATTTAGTGACATTTTTTCTGACACCATGATCGTAAATTTTTTGCGGGCCAAACATTTAAGAAATAGATTGAAATATGCGTTCATACTAGCCTAGTAATGATTTGCTTAACGAATATCATATTATACATAACTTTTTTCAAATGCTAAAGTAAAGCAGATAAACGTAAAAAAACTGAATTAGGTTGACAATACCAAACATAGCGGAGCAAAGAGAACCTTAAGCAGTAAGAAAATATTTCTTGAGGTTAAAATATAGAGCTTTTATAAAACAAAAGATGAAAATGTCTACTCTCGTTTCACATATTTATTGCATTTAATATGATACAATCATTTTTAAAATGACACAATAAAGTCGCCATACAGAAAAGTATATTTTTATTTTTTGTTCTATAAAAGATCTATACTATAACGCCAACAAATATTTACCAAATACAAAGAAACTTTAAATTTTACTTATCACTGAATACATGCATATCTTGGTACATTTATAGGTATATCCCTACAAAATAAAACAACAAAAGGCTATTATATTATCCATAAATATATACACTAACAAAAATAGACCAAATGGCCGTCACCTTCACTGTTACTACCGGAGTAGCCGCTTAGTCTGCCTTCTCATCAAGGGACGCTGGGTAAATGCGATGCACGCCGGGATGATTTATGTCGACGGGATGGCATGGCGGTTAGGGCTAGCGTAAAGAATAATTTTATTCTCATAAGCCGCGATTTAGTTGCCAGGAATAAACTTTAATTTTTGGAATTACATATTTAGTTCTGTTTTTCCCTTATTAGGAAAATTAAATTATAATTGTCAGTAGATTTTCTTCGTTATTGCGACAATACAATTTAATTTGTACAATGAAACGTTTAATACAATGTTTAATTATGCGAATTTTTCTATTAATTATTAAAGGTTTTGTTGGCGGAAAAATAATTTAATTTTTTTAAGAATATATTTCTCAACTAAATATTTTAATTACAGTAATTATGCAAAATATAAAAGAAATTTTGTTGCAAGTATCGCTTTTTTATTTTAAATATGGTTTTATTCAGGGAATTATTTTTTTATTTAAAAAATTATAGAATGTGATTTAATACCCACCAACTTTTTTTTCTCTCTGTGTAAGCATGGATTAGAAGCTGCTCCCCCAATTGATCCCGAATGCAGAATTGCACAAGTCTCCGACCCCATACTGAGAAACAAACGCAAAAACACCGGAACTCAGAACTTCAATTGTCACCACTTAATCAAATAAAGACACTAAAATCGTACAGAGGCCCCTTGCGTGAAACAATAAAGTTACGGAAATACAGAAAACAACACCCAAATCCTGTCCTGATCGAGACGCACTATTTCAGTACGTACGTTTCCGAAAATACTAAATACTGAAACCCTGAATGTCGAAACTACAGCTTAAAGGAAAACGATGACGTAGTGCCGCACGTAAACTTGATATTGTCCCGCCTTACAGCTCCGCCAGGCGAAACATACACACAACCTTCTTAACCTTCAATATATAACTGAATTTATTATATATGTTTATAAAATTCAACAAGATCTTGGAAAAGGAAACGAAAAGGAATCCAGAACAGTGAAGGCAGTGGAAAACACCGGGATTAAATTTCATCCAAAATGTAGGTAGCCTTTTAAAATTTATTCTTTAAAAATATGTTATTATAAATGAACTAAGGGCGACTTGTCTATACACAGAGAGGACTCCAAGCAAGGCGAAAATTCAGGGCCCAAACAAGAGAGAAAGATGTTAAAACAAACTACAAGCTTCAAAAGATGGACAAGCTGACTTGGGGACAAACTAGCAGCAATTAGCCAGAACAGATACCCCAGAAACTAGCCTGAGAACATGGCAGGTCCAATGTGTACGTGTACGAGTGAAGATACAACTATTTCATTAAGGTAAATTGTAAAGTAAAACCTTAACAGGCAATCGCGAATAAAACTAATTATTAACCCAAACACAGGCTCTGTGACAAAAATGACCTGTCACAACTCCCCCTCTCCTACGAAAGGAGGGAAATTTTCCAATGAAAATTAACCGACGATAAGGATCAGAGGCTCTCTGTAGATACAAGAATATTGAAAAGGAAAATAAATTGCCTGCGCTATGCTAGCGCCAATAAAAAAAACATAAGTAAAGATATGTGGGAACCCAAGGTAGTACCATATAACTAACAAGACTGATAACTCAATCTTAAAATAACTAAATACTCAAAGAAATCTTTGGTTCCTTTGCCACTAGTCACCCAGCGACCTCCTCCAGGAAGATTCAGTGTGGAACGTAAACCCTAGGTTGGTAAGGGAGCTAGCATTGCGTAACACCCAAAAATACTGTGGGGAACCTCGTTTACTTGCCTCATACTGTAGAATCGTCCCGAATTAAATCACCAAGTGACATGCGTCAAACCAACCAAAGGATGGACAACTAAAAAGGAAAAGATAAATATAATACAACATAAGTAAAATGAGAAGAAAAGAGGGATAGCCCAGATGATCCACCATACAAAAGGGAGTGGATTGTAGCATCCACCAAGCTAAAAGATGCACCAAATGGGAAGCACATCGGTCCCTGTATACAAAAAAGAAAAAAAATTAATCAGGGTGTTCTGAGCGGTGGCACTGCCACCGGCCTGTCGCAACCTAATAGGCCGACTTGAGCTCAGGCCGAACAAAGTAGCTTGGTCCTCCCCTGGCCCGCCGAACAAGTTCGATGGGAAACTGTTACCCCAGGGGTCAGACTTCCGCCCCCCCCCCTGAACAGCCCTTCCAGTCGGTCTGCTCTCCGAAGGATCCATGATCTAACAAAGAGCGTCGAAGCGACATCCGGTAGCACCCAACACCGTGCAGCCTGTAAAACGAGATAGGGACAAATGTCTAAATCGATAAAACCAAAATAAGGTAAAGTCGCAATCGGGAGGGTTTTATCTTGTCTAAAGTGTGAATAGGCAAAATATATCAGTAAGGATCTAGGCGCAAAACCAGTAAATACTGAAATGGCCGGAGACTAACATATAGTCCTACCAAGACCTAGACCCAAGGCAAATCCAAATAATAGATAAAATACCAAAGGTATCAAAGTAAATTAAAGCCAATCAAAGGCCAATCACGGTAAGGTAAGTAGATCAAAATAAAGGTAAGTAAATCAAAATACAAGGTAATCGAAATAAACCAAAGTAACGAAAAGGTAAACAAATTATCGCAAAGGTAAGTAAATTACCTGAAAGGTAAGAAAATCATCGCAAAAGTAAGTAAATTATCGCAAAGACAAGTAAATTAACGCAATCGCAAAAGTAAATAAATTAACGCAAATACTAGTAAATTAACGCAAATGTAAGAAAGATACTCAATCAAAAGTAAATGAATGAAGTAAATCGAACTAAATGTTCGCAAATCGAAATAAAGAAAATTGGGTTATTTGCCAACAACTAGCAGTGAATCCCACCATAAGTGGTATTCGCAACTTCACAAAATCAGCAAAAGGAGAGAAAGAAAATTGTGTTTCTACTCTAAATCCCCAAAGGAAAGACAAAGTCGTACTCGAGCAAACACACATACTAGTTCAAATAACCGAAATTTCCAGACACAGGTAGGGAATAATAATAAAATCACGTGAAGGTAGAGAAAATTAAGCCAAATCAAAGTAAAAAGGTCACATCAAGGTAAATACGTCAAATCAAGGTAATAAAAAAGGGTCCAATCAAGATAATAAATAAAGACTTTTGGCCCTAGTCTGTAGTAAAAAAAAACAATTAATAGTGAATGCAGATAAAAAAAACGATAAAGAAAATTAGGTCCAAAATTAATTAATTACCGCCTTCTAACCAAGTAATCAAAATGAAATTACCATATGACACACCGACTCCCATCCCGTCTCGCGCCGAGATGGGTGTCTGCGTGAGACTGGCAAACGTAAAAAGGTAAGCTACGTTAAATGACAATAAACGATACTATACGTTACTATACAATAAACCAAGTGATGATAAGGTAAAGATAATCAGGTAATGACAAATAAAAGACAACGAGGCGTAAGGCGGCGATGGCAAGTGAAAGTGGTGAGGCAGCTGAGGGCTTACCTACTACAAACAATAGAAGCAAGGCAGCTGAAGGCTTACCTTGCCACGGCTTTCAGGGGACTCCTACCCCACCTAGTAAACCCAGTGCAACGCTATTCTAAGTGGCAGTGTCCAAATCCATCAAGTCTCGCGCCCAGATGGATCCAAACACCATCACGCCCACACTGCAGAGCATAAAATTGCTCACGACTGAGCAAGGGAAGTAAAAGAAAGAAAAGAATTTAAACTGGGCCAAAAGTCAAAATTAACGCAACGATAAAAGAAAACTCACTAAAGTCATTATTACCGAAAGCGGAAAAGGGAGGAAAAAAAAATTAAAAAGTAGTAATTAATCAAATTGAAGCTATGGACCGAAAAGTTAATAAATTCAGAAAACGATAGATTGATAAGTAAATTGAAGCAAAATGACTAGTAAAACGTAATATTAAATTAATGACAGTAAAGTTAACGGAAGGTAATAAAGTAAATAATGACTTTGAGTTGCCTAACAATTTATTCACTCCTACGGACCATCACACGCAGTTTCGGCATATACCGGTTTAAGGTCTTGTACATGCCAAATGCCCTTACTAACACCGTGTTCGTCTTCAAGCTCATAAGTACACGTGCCGGTCTTTTCTACGATCTTAAACGGACCTATAAATTCCGAAGCCAACTTTGCGCTATAATACTTCGCTGCATCGGATATACTTTTATTCTTACGCCAGACTTCTAGACCAGGAACAAAGCTTACTGGGCGTCGACGCAAATTATAGTTATGTCGATTTTTAACACGAGAAGCTTCGATTTTGGTGTGGACTTTTCCAAATAATTGTTTAATAGCTTCTATTCGTTCCCGAATGTAATTTTGACGCTCAGTCTCTACATAGTCCGAACCGAATAACTTATGTTCCCTGCCAAAATTAACGCAGTAGGGGGTGAAGCCCGTAGTTTCGTGTCGCGAAGTGCGAATGGCGCAACCGATAGCAGTTAAATTATCTTCCCAAGTTCGATGGTTATTTGGTTGAACGTAAGAGCGTAACATCGTTTTGATAACTCTATTAACGCGTTCAGTATGATCTGCTCTAGGATAGTAATTAGCAGTGTAAAATATCCTAACTTTATATTTATCGAAAAGGGCTTGAAATTCTTTGGATTTCATTTGTGTTCCGTTGTCGCACGTTAAGAATTGAGGAGCTCCGTAAACTAAGAAAATGCCATCTTCGACACACTTAACCAACGATTTTGCTGTTGCCGATCGACATGGGAATAACACGACGTACTTGCTAAAATAATCTGTGACCACCAAAATGTGAGTGTTACCTTGTTTAGAACGAGGCAAAGGTCCTATGTAGTCTAGGCTGATGGCTTGCCAAGGTTCCTTTATGTCTGGGCGATTACCCATTAAACCAGCTGGACGTTTCTGCTCCACTTTGTTCTGAGCACAAGTTCTACAAGCACGGACATAACTAGCAACGTCGGATCTCATTTTCGGCCAATAATATCTCTCGGCGACCTTCCAAAAGCTTTTAAAAACACCCACGTGCCCTGCTGCTGGGTTATCATGGCATCGAAGAAATATCTCTTTTCGCTTATCCTTAGGTGCTACTATTTTCCAGTAGGTAGAATGATCCGGAAAATTGGGATTGTTGGTCTTAACATACTTAAAGAGATTGCCATTCTCGACTCGCCAACAAGGATATTTATCAGGACGTTCTTCTAGTTTCTGCATCATACCTTTGTACCATTTGTCGGAGGTGTCAGAAAATGATGGTGACGGTGGTTCGTCAACAGCTGCGACAGAATCAGTAGTCATTGGCACTGACCTGGAAAGAAAATCTGGCACGACATGATCTCGGCCTTTACGGTGGATCAATTCAAGATCGTAAGGTTGTAAACGAAGAGCCCATCGAGCGAGGCGTCCTTGTGGATCTTTCAAATTATGCAGCCATAACAAAGAATGGTGATCTGTTATAACTTTAAAGTGTACACCCTCCAGATAGTGTCGAAGATTTTCCACACTCCAAATTACGGCAAGGCACTCCTTTTCCGTGACGGTTAATTTCATCTCTTGTTTGGTGAGAGAACGTGAAAGATAGGAAATAACTTTTTCTCCGTCATCAAATTGCTGAGTCAGAACTGCTCGTAAGCCATAAAATGACGCATCAGTCTGCAAGGAAAATGTGCGGTTGAAATCTGGACATGGAAGCACGGGAGCGGTGATTAGAGCTTCTTTAATCAAGTTGAATGACCGATGGCACTCGGAAGTCCATTCCCATTTGATATGTTTCCTGGTAAGCCGGGTAATTGGGGCTATAATAGCTGAAAAGTTCGGCACAAAACGCCGGTACCAAGAAGCGGTGCCAATAAAGCGTCGAATTTCCGTAATATTTCGTGGAGGTGCTATATTTACAATCGCCTGCACTTTCTCAGGATCAGGTCTTAAACCTTTGGCGTCTGCGATGTAGCCAAGGTATCTTAATTCAGGCTTACAAAAGTGACATTTCTCCTCGGAAACTATGAGTCCTGCATCTCTCAAACGGTCAAAAACTAGGCCTAAAATTCGGAGGTGTTCAGGAAAGGTTTTGGAGATGATTATTATATCATCAAGATACACCATCACATGATTTTCCAAATCAACGCCTAGTACACGGTCTACTATACGTTGCCAGGTGGCTGGCGCATGGGTCAAGCCGAAGGTCATGCGCAGAAAATGATAAAGATTCCTACCTGGAACAGTGAAAGCAGTTAATTCGCGTGAAGACTCATTAAGAGGTACCTGCCAGAACGCTGATTTTATGTCGATGGAGCTGATGTAGCGGGCGTCTCTGAGGCGGTCCAAAATGGCGGAGATATAAGGGATGGGATACGCGTCTTTCTTACTTTTGGTGTTAAGCTTTCTAAAATCTATGCAAAACCTATAGCTGTCATCTTTCTTGCGTACCAAACACACTGGACTGGACCAAGGACTCTTAGAAGGTTCAATCACGCCAAGTTTCAACATTTCGTCGATTTCCTGGTCCATAATCCTTTGCTTGAATGGAGAAACTGGGTAGTAACGTTGTTTAATTGGCCTGGTGTCGGGTTCAAGTTCAATGACATGTTCTGCTACTTTGCAGCAGCAAAGACCAGTTCCCATTTCTGAAATTTTCTCCTTGACCAGTGCATTTAAAGTCGCTCGATCGGTTTCAGATAAAGAGTCGCCATCTATAATGCTACAGATTTCCGTAGATTGATCATTAGCGGAGAAATGCCAGACGTCCTGCTTCAAGTCGGGGATCACTTCCATGGTTCTCCAAAAGTCAATTCCTAATATTAGTTGGTGGGATAGTTCGGGAAGAACTAAAATGTCTATCACCCGAGTTCTATTTAATAAAGTTACAGGAGCCTGAAAATAGCCCAAACTAGAGCAAGTTTGGCCGTTCGCGACGGTACAATCAGTCTGTTGCCTAATAAGTTTTAATCCCAGACTTTCTAAAATTCGGAAACCGGGTTGACCTACAATAGTGCGTGACGCTCCAGAATCTAATAATCCTAAAAGCTTATAGCCTAAGATTGAAATTTCTAAATAGGGGCGCTGGTCGCCATGCGCATGCGCTATGATAAAATCTAAAAGGTTTTTATTGGGAAAAGAACTGATAGCGTGTGAATGATTTTTGTTGAGAAGAGAGTTATTAGTGGGCAAAAGATTTTCATCGGGAAGGAAGCTGTTGGTTGGTGAAATTTTTGCATAGAAAAGAAAGTGGTTGGTTGGCGAAAGGTTTTCATTAGACAGAGAATGGTTAGAGGATGAATTATTTCTGTGGAGAAGAGAATTGTTGGTGGGCAAAAGGTTTTCATCGGGAAGAAAGCTGTGGCTCAGTGAAAGATTTTCATTGGAAAGAAAGTGGTTGGTCGGCAAAAGGTTTTTATTAGACAGAGAATTGTTAGAGGATGAATTATTTTTGTGGGGAAGAGAATTGTTGGTGGGCAAAATGTTATTGTGGGGAGGAAGGTTGTTGGTCGGTGAAGTAAAAGGGAGGGGAGCAGTCCTACGACCTATCGACTCTCCCGAGAATCGTTTCCCGAAGGACATTTAAGGCAGTTTTTACTGGTCACATTTGGCGCACCACAGCGATAACAATGAATTCTGCGCTGTTCAGTGCACTGACTATTTCGATGACCTGGCTTATTGCAGTTCCAGCACAAGAATGGTCCACAGTTTCTGGGTGCTGTTGGACGTGACTCTCTTGTTGACGGTCTATCGTCTCTAGAGGTTGATGGTACTGGACGAGATTCTCTCACTACGTCTATCGGTAACTGTCCATCGCTCCTCGAACCTGATGCTTCAGACGCTATAAAAGCAAAGTCTGGTTCCACAAAGTTATGCCTTTTTCGAGAAGGCGGGACATAGGTTTCGGCACGATATTTCTTTGCCTCCAGTTTGAGACATTCTTCTTCTAGTTCTTCCAACTTGTTAACTACCGGAAGTTGGGTAGTGTAAAAAGGAGATAAATTCCGTATAATGATATCCAGTTGAACGTCGTCTGAGAGGGAGCCATGTCGTCTAAATAGCGCGCTCATGCTCGAGAGGTAATCGACTATACTTTCACTCGAATCTTGAGTCCTGTCCAGAATTTCCTTAAATAGCCGATGACGATAGTCTGGCGGCTCGAAATGTTTGCACAGAAGGTCAGACAAACTAGACCAGTCCGAAAATCGATGGCGATTTGCGTGAAACCAATTTAGCGCTCTACCAGTAAATAGGTCGATGGCAGATTCAAATAACTCGCGTTCTGAAATACCACGAGCTTCGCGTAGTTCCGATACTCGCTCCAAGAAATTATGCACCGTCATCTGTTTAGCTTCGCCGGTAAATCTAATTCCCCATTTTTCGACACGCTGCGCCTTGCTACATAAAGGATGGCTAGCGGAGGTGGCAGCAGCTGTAACATTGTGACTAACCACGGTTGGAGTGACTTTGGGCGACGAGCGCGTGTGACGCGGTCGACTGTTGGACGCATTGCTAACTCCAGACGAATCCGAATCCGAATCGTTCAGATGTGTTTGATCCAGTAAGGCGCTTAAATTCGGATCTTGTTTTAAGAGATCGTCCAAACTGTTTAATTTTCCCAAAGTTTGGAGTAATAAATTAGACCGAGTTTGCAATTCCTCGGCACCGAGGTTCTCAACCGGAATTCGATCAACACGAGTGAACAAATGGACAAGTTGCGACTGCAAACGTACGAACTTTGCTCTGGCTGAGTCACCAGAAATATTCTTGATCGCGTTATCAATATCATGTAAAGTTTTGGTTATGTAGTCACATTCGTCGTCAAAAACAAAGTTATAGGCCGGACGAGTAAAAATTTTGCCTTTTCTTTCCATTTGTAAAATAGGACGTAATGATGCTACAAGTTCTCTTGCGGTATTAGCACTACTAGCCGGAATGCCACGAATCGTGAGCTCGTAAATAAGCATTTCTTTCCGAAGACAATGAACTTGCATATTATAATCCATTTTGGAGTGAACAAAAACAATAGCAACTCAAAAGACAAAGTAAAAAAAAGGTCAAATCTAGATATAAACGCGTAACTCGAATAAATTTACCAAAACTACACCAATAGTGTAGTCGAATATAGAAAATGATGGTAATTAAATCAGCAAAAATACAGTACGCAAAAATAATCAAGGTCACGTAAATAAATAAAATAAAATCGGTAACAAATCGCAATATCAAAGACAATCAAGGTTACGTAAGGCGTAAAATAAAATCGGTAATAAACCACAAATTCAAAGACAATCAAAGTTACGTAAAAAAAGTCAATTAAAATCGGTAATAAATCGCCAAAATCAAATGCAGTAATACAGGGCTAGTACAGTTAGAGTCGAGGTTAGAGTTAAAATTGATGGAAATTTTCAAAGTTCCATCCAGCTCACTAGACGCACAAGAGAAAAATTAGAAAAAAAGCGGTAATTTTTTTTTAAATAGGCCCCACGTTGGGCGTCAAAAATTTGCGACGCACTTTGTTAAATAAAAAAGTGTTTGATTAAAAAAACCGTCAAAGATATTATGATGAGTATCATTGACCAAATACTTACCGCTTAAAACTTAAAAAGAACATTAAAATAGCTCCGAAAGGTACTCTAGAGAAAGACACAGAAACAACAGGGTGTTCTGAGGGAAGCAAGTTGTAGAAGGGCGCGTGCAAATTAGCCCTCAGCTCAGTTAGCCGGAAAGGTTCGATTGGACGCCACCAGTTTTTACACCGACACAAACTGGAAGTCGCCTAGGTGGTCTAGGAACTTGCTTCACACACAACAAACCCCCTATTCATAATTGAAAATTAAACATAGGGCGCAGTGAGCTGGATAAAAAAAAACTGAATACATTTAACCCTATACATATATTAAAACAAAAAAAATTTGTTACAAGTGTTGTTACAAATGTTGTTCATACAATTTGCCAAAAGGTGTTTGGCAATTTTGCCCCCGCAAAATAGAAAAAGTTAGTCTAAATAAAAAAAATTAACTTCCTGAGGAAGTCTGTCCTCACACACAAAAAATAAGCTGGCTCCTTAGCCCCAACTGGAGACAATAGGGAGGCTTCTTTGCACCCAGCAAAAAAGAGGAAGGGATGCTTTGTAGCCCCCACGGAAGACCCTAGGAACAAAACAATTCCTAGTAGTTACAGTAATTTAAATAATAAAAAAAATATGTTTGAAGTTACGTTAATAATTAAAAATAAAAATCAGAAGTTACGTTAATAGAAAAAGGTAAAATTTGGAAACAATTTACTGGAACTAAAGCGTCGAAATTTAATTAATTCTATATTAATTAATTAATTTAATATTAAAAGAGAAAGCCATTGGCTTGAACAGAATCGAAAAATTTAGATAAGTAGAAAAATATTTAAAAATAAGAAGCTACGTTAATATAAAAAAACCACTAATAAAAGAGAAAGTAATTATTTGCAAAATTTAAACGAGCTTAGGATATGATTAAAAAGTTACGTTAAAAAAAAGGTTAATACTTGGAGAAATAATTTACTGGAACTAATCCGCAAAATTTAAGAACATTAAACAAAAGGCCAATAATAAATGAGAAAGCCAGTGGCTTGAAATCAATCGCAAAATTTAAGTTAAGCTACAAAACCCAAAATATGAAGTTACTTTAATTAAAAAAAAGTTACCAATGAAAGAAGTAATCGTAAAAACCCAGATTGCAAAATCTAAACAAGCTTAAGATAAGATTAAAAAAAAGTTACGTTAATAAACAAAAGAACTTATTACTCAAAGACATTGATAACGAAATACAATGGTACAGTTCATTGGCACTTTAACGATAAACGTTAATATTTACAAAGAAATAAATGTTCGTTAACTGACCAGGTTCAACGCTATATTATGTTATCTTACATTCACAATAAAAATAATAAAAGTACAACAAAGGAAAAGTAATTAATTGATAATTGAATCATAAGTTCACGCTAGATTCAAAGTATAAACAAAGAAAAAGGCTTAAGCGTAGCCAGTAAAAATAACTAAAAATTCTAACCTCAGTTAGCTTGACCTAAGATTTAAACGTTCAAGCAAGATTTAGAGTAAAAGAAAAGCTTAAGCGAAGCCAAAAGAAGACAATAGTTGACACTTTAAACGCCTACTGTAGCTTCACTTAAAAGCTAAGCGCTCAGCACTAATTCAGTAAACCCGAGTCAATGTAAGATAACATAAGAAAACCAAGGCATATATGCAGAAACCGTTTAAATAGAAATAATCAAAAATATACCGCTTATGTACCTTTATAAGCACAAAGCTTAAATTAAAAGCAAATAAATCGCTACCATAAAACTACTTACTACTCTAGGTTCCAAATGCAGGTTTAACTAATTATAAAGCATCTATTTAACTAAACTACCCTGAGTTCCAAACAGTATAAAATAATTAAATAAAGGTGTAAAATGTGTATGAGCCTAATGAGTCCAATAATAGTCAAATGAGAAATTGCAAATAAAATAATAGGTTAATTAACCCCTCTGAAAATATAAAACTATTCTTTGACCAATCGTTATAGCAAAAGTAACAATAAATCTAAACTTCCCAACTTCATAAATATAAACCCGAACTTCAAGCTCATACATCTTTTAACTTATAAAAAAAAATAAATGATTTGGCGGCACTTATCCCGAATGTAAATTACATTAAAAGCTTTCTGGACAGGCTGGCGATCCTTAATGATAACAAATTAGTATATTTAGAATACTCTTATCGCACAGCCTGCATTTCTGTACCCCAAGCTCCCCCCCATTAACAAATTACGATTTAAAATTAGGATCAGATAGCCCACTGCACATGATTCTCGATAAAATAAAGTTGATAAAAAACTTGTTTGTACTACTGTACATTAAAAGATTCTCGACATAACTTATAGATTGTACTAGCTTAACGGCAAACAACTAGAAATAAAATATTCAAGCTTTTACAAGAATGCAAATTAGGTAAGGTAATATTACTATTAAGAAATTGAGAAGCTTGGTTATTATCAGTCAAAATATGAGGTAGAACACCGCGCTACAAAACTAGTCTTAGTACAAAATACTTTTAAAACAGAACTTCGATAATTATGGTTCGCTAAAATCTTAATTACAATTTAGGGGCATAAAAAAAATAGGCGATTAATAAGTAACTCAGGAAACACGAGGCAAAAACAAGCTTCAAGGTGACTTACCTCTTCAAGAGGGCTCGATATTCAAAATTCTAGAGGCAGCAACAGCAAATGGGGCAGTTACCAGCGATTTCCGAATGCAATGTCAAGCCGATGTTGATGGCTACTAGAAATAAGAGAAAGAAACTTTTAGTACTTGAAAATCTACCAAGCACGTGGCATCACGATGCAGACTAGCAAAAAACCTATTTTAAAAAAATCAAACTTTGCTCACCTGAGATGATGGTAACGAACGAAATTGTCATCAAAACCTTGCTCTAGCAGGCGCAAATCTACCAAAAAGGATTTAACAGCGGTCTCAGAAATTTTAATCCAAACACTTGGGCCCCCAAAATGGCCGACCCCCAAGACCGCAAACAATTTCGTCGCAACCAAGGTGGAAATGCTAGACGTTCTTCCTTCTTTGCCACAGAACCAAAAGGTTGATATCTGCGCAAGCCCAAAAGCTTGCACATAACATGACCCAAGGACCCGGGGAAGGAAAAGAGGCGACCTTGAGTAGAAACTCATGACAGTAATTGATAGAGCCCAAAGATGGCGCCACGGCACACCGACAAGAATGACTCAATTCCAACCTATTCTAAGCATGGATTAGAAGCTGCTCCCCCAATTGACCCCGAATGCAGAATTGCACAAGTCTCCGACCCCATACTGAGAAACAAACGCAAAAACACCGGAACTCAGAACTTCAATTGTTACCACTTAATCAAATAAAGACACTAAAATCATACAGAGGCCCCTTGCGTGAAACAATAAAGTTACGGAAATACAGAAAACAACACCCAAATCCTGTCCTGATCGAGACGCACTATTTCAGTACGTACGTTTCCGAAAATACTAAATACTGAAACCCCGAATGTCGAAACTACAGCTTAAGGGAAAACGATGACGTAGTGCCGCACGTAAACTTGATATTGTCCCGCCTTACTGCTCCGCCAGGCGAAACATACACACAACCTTCTTAACCTTCAATATATAACTGAATTTATTAAATATGTTTATAAAATCAACAAGATCTTGGAAAAGGAAACGAAAAGGAAATCTTGGAGTTTAATTAATAGAGAACGCTAGATTCAGAAATCCAGAACAGTGAAGGCAGTGGAAAACACCGGGATTAAATTTCATCCAAAATGTAGGTAGCCTTTTAAAATTTATTCTTTAAAAATATGTTATTATAAATGGACTAAGCTCGACTTGTCTATACACAGAGAGGACTCCAAGCAAGGCGAAAACTCAGGGCCCAAACAAGAGAGAAAGATGTTAAAACAAACTGCAAGCGTCAAAAGATGGACAAGCTGACTTGGGGACAAACTAGCAGCAATTAGCCAGAACAGAAACCCCAGAAACTAGCCTGAGAACATGGCAGGTCCAACGTGTACGTGTACGAGTGAAGATACAACTATTTCATTAAGGTAAATTGTAAAGTATAACATTAACAGGCAATCGCGAATAAAACTAATTATTAACACAAACACAGGCTCTGTGACAAAAATGACCTGTCACAATATATATATATATATATATATATATATATATATATATATATATATATATATATATATATATATATATATATATATATATATATATATATAAGGCGGGACAATATCAAGTTTACGTGCGGCACTACGTCATCGTTTTCCCTTAAGCTGTAGTTTCGACATTCGGGGTTTCAGTATTTAGTATTTTCGGAAACGTACGTACTGAAATAGTGCGTCTCGATCAGGACAGGATTTGGGTGTTGTTTTCTGTATTTCCGTAACTTTATTGTTTCACGCAAGGGGCCTCTGTATGATTTTAGTGTCTTTATTTGATTAAGTGGTAACAATTGAAGTTCTGAGTTCCGGTGTTTTTGCGTTTGTTTCTCAGTATGGGGTCGGAGACTTGTGCAATTCTGCATTCGGGGTCAATTGGGGGAGCAGCTTCTAATCCATGCTTAGAATTGGTTGGAATTGAGTAATTCTTGTCGGTGTGCCGTGGCGCCATCTTTGGGCTCTATCAATTACTGTCATGAGTTTCTACTCAAGGTCGCCTCTTTTCCTTCCCCGGGTCCTTGGGTCATGTTCTGTGCAAGCTTTTGGGCTTGCGCAGATATCAACCTTTTGGTTCTGTGGCAAAGAAGGAAGAACGTCTAGCATTTCCACCTTGGTTGCGACGAAATTGTTTGCGGTCTTGGGGGTCGGCCATTTTGGGGGCCCAAGTGTTTGGATTAAAATTTCTGAGACCGCTGTTAAATCCTTTTTGGTAGATTTGCGCCTGCTAGAGCAAGGTTTTGATGACAATTTCGTTCGTTACCATCATCTCAGGTGAGCAAAGTTTGATTTTTTTAAAATAGGTTTTTTGCTAGTCTGCATCGTGATGCCACGTGCTTGGTAGATTTTCAAGTACTAAAAGTTTCTTTCTCTTATTTCTATTAGCCATCAATATCGGCTTGACATTGCATTCGGAAATCGCTGTATATATATATATATATATATATATATATATATATATATATATATATATATATATATATATATATATATATATACTGGGAAGGGTAGTCTTGACCGACAGTTGAATAGAACGACTGTTGATTTTCTTGGGGTAGCGGTCAATATATATATATATATATATATATATATATATATATATATATATATATATATATATATATATACAGTATGTCCACGGATAGAGGTCACAAGAGGACAAATCGACCAAAAATTTCATTGTTCGAAAAAAAATCATTTTTGGTAAGCTTCTGCTTCTCAGAAAAATACGATTTACGAAGAAAGTTTTTGACTTTTTTATACAGGGTGCTCAAAAAACACAAAAATAATAAATTATATGAAGAGTAAACCACCTTTATTTTTCATTTTAGAGCAAAATGATAAAGACAAAAAATATTTCAAATTGCAGTCAAAATTTAAATTCAAAATATCAGCTCAAAATAAATTTTTTATTTTTGTGTTATAATTTTACCAAAAGATATTACTGTAGGACCTATGTTTTCTAGGTAATTTTACCTTTTTCACCTCATCTCACTATCTTTTATGACAAATGTCAGAAATTTAAAAATTTTGAGATGCTAACTGTCGAACAAAAAATTTTTTTGGTTCAATGTTATGGAAGCGGTGAAAAATCTTATACTTATCTGCAAGAACAATTTTTTGAAAAGTTTCCGGGAGTGTATGTTTCAACAAATGGAATTCGGCGATTGATAAAGAAATTTAGAAACACTGGGTCTGTGCAGAATTTAAAAAAAACCAAGAAATTATTTGATGAAAACGATGCGGTTACCGTTTTGGTTATGCAGTCTGGCGTTGAAATGCCCATATTGTCATTGAGAAAACGAGCTCAAAATTTGCAGGTTGTCCAAAAAAGTCAAATTCAAAAAATCTTAAAGGACAAACAAATTAAACCCTTCAAGCCACATTTTAATCAAGCTTTAGAAGAGGGAGATCCAGCAAAACGACTGGATTTTTGTTTATGGGTTGGGGACAAAATTTTAAATGAAAATAACCACTTTCATAAACTTATTTTATTTTCCGACGAATCGACTTTCTCTACAAATGGTACGGTCGCTTCACAACATGTACGATACTGGAGCGAAGTAAATCCAAATTTTAGGATTCCTGCACGAAGCCAATACTTTAAAAAAGTAAATGTGTGGTGTGGCATTTTTTATGATGGAATAATTGGGCCATATTTTTTTGAGAACACGTGCAATCGAAATTCGTATATGGAAATTTTAGAAACTTTTCTGTCAGAAAAGCTGGATCAGCTGCCATTACAGTACCGACGGCAAATGTACTTCCAGCAAGACGGCTGTCCGGCGCATTGTGCACAAGAAGTGACAGAGTGGCTTAACAATGAATTCGGAGATAGATGGATTGGCCGAAACGGTCCAGTTTTGTGGCCTCCAAGGAGTCCCGACCTCACGCTTTCGGATGCGTATCTCTGGGGCCGCTTAAAGCAACTAACGTTTCAGCAACCCATTGAAAATAATGTCGACATTTTAAAACAGAGAATTTTAGAGTCGGTGCAAATGATTTCGCTTGAGGAAATAAGAAGAAGTTATGATCACATCAGGCGGCAGTTTGAAAAATGTGTGGAATACGGGGGAGGAGTGTTCGAATAAATAGTATTTTTGTTCATTGTAAAAGGTATATTAAAATTAATCAATCTTATACTTACTAATTGAGAAATAAAGATAGTTTACTTTTGACATGATTTAGTATTTTTGTATTTTTTGAGCACCCTGTATAAAAAAGTCAAGAAACTTTCTTCGTAAATCGTATTTTTCTAAGAAGCAGAAGCTTACCAAAATGTTTTTTTTTTTTGAACAATGAAATTTTTGGTCGATTTGTCCTCTTGTGACCTCTGTCTGTGGACGACAAATGTCAGAAAATTTAAAATTTTGTTGCAAAAATTTTAAATTTTCTGACATTTGTCGTAAAAGATAGTGAGATGAGGTGGATAAGGCAAAAAATACCTAGAAAACGTAGGTACAGTAATATTTGATAAAATTATAACAAAAATAAAAAGTAAAATATTCAGCTGATATTTTGAATATAAATTTTGACTGGAATTTGAAATATTTTTTGTCTTTATCATTTTGCTCTAGCATGAAAAATAAAGGTGGTTTACTCTTCACACAATTTATTATTTTTGTATTTTTTGAGCACCATGTATAAAAATGTCGAGCATTTTCTTCGTAGACCGAATTTTTTTAAGAAGCAGAAGCTAACCAAAAATGATTTTTTTTCGAACAATGAAATTTTTGGTCGATTTGTCCTCTTGTGACCTCTATCCGTGGACATACTGTATATATATATATATATATATATATATATATATATATATATATATATATATATATATATATATATATATATATATATATATATATATATATATTCGAAACTGGAGTAGTGGGGAAGCAGTCTTTATTGCAGTGGCCTAATTAAGGAATAAAACCCTTTTTTGATTTGTCGAGCTTTCGAGAATTTATTTTTCTCTTCTTCAGGACTTCTACAATAGAGCTAGAAAAACAAAACAAAATCAACTTTTTAGATATAACCTTACATCATAAAAATAACCATATAAAACAGAATGGTACACAAAAGAAACATGGTCATCCAGATACGTAAACTTTAACTCACAGCACCCACTTTCCCAAAAAAAAATCAGTAATCATTGGTCTTGCAGACCGAGCAATTAAACTGTCTAGCACCGAATATCGAGAAAATGCCATAAAAAAAGCAAAACAGGCACTTAAATTAAACAATTATCCTGAAAATCTAATAAACAATATTTTTAAAAAAAGAATACACATTTTTTACAACAAAAACCAACCTAACAACAACAACTCAAAAAACAAAAACCTTCTCTCCCTACCATATATCCCAGGTTTATCAGAAAAAATAAAAAAAACTTTTAGTAAACATAATATTGAAGTCGCCCATAAAGGATATAACCTTCTAAAGAAAAGAAACCTTTGGCACCCTTAAATCGAAAATTCCAAAACACAAAAAAAGTCACGTAGTCTATCAAATACCGTGTAAAGACTGCGACAGTATTTATATAGGTCAGACTAGTCAATATTTAAAGAATCGTCTTAACAGTCACAAGTACGATAAAAAAAAAATAAAACAGCCCTAACCAACCATAGTGTAGAAAAGCAACAAACTTTCGATTTCGAAAACGTAAAAATCTTACGGACTGAAACCCACACAAAAAAAAGAGAATTTTATGAAATGATTGAAATTCAAAAAAACCCAAAAAACATAAATTCCAAAACGGATACAAAAAATCTAAGCAAAATTTACCATAACATAATTAAATAACACTAATTAACTTATTAACATATTCTCCCTACTTTCACAAAAGGTAAAAAACCAACACCAACAAAAAATGCTAAAAAAGGGAGTAGCAAAATCAAAAATTCCGTTTCACCATTCTAACAATAATAATATCATTCCGCCAGTTTTAACTTATGTGTTGTCCATGTTGCAATATTTTAAAAGAATGTGTGTGTTTTACTTTTAAAATTCTTTGTTTTTTAAATTACACCAATTTGGTGTAATTTAAAAAACAAAGAATTTTAAAAGTAAAACACACCACCAATGCATCAGGCAATTTGTGAAATGTTTGGAGAAACTTGCCAGTGATTTTCCTTCAAGGTATGTCTGTGTTTTCTGTGCGTATTTTTAAGTAGTATTTAAATAATGACAAGAGAAAAAAAAATTGACATCAGCTATTTTTTTAGCAACATATAAATATTTCTGAAGAAGGTCTAAAGAAAAGGACCGAAACGTCAAAATTTAACAAATAAAAAGTATGTAAAGACCAACGTACAATTTTTAATTTTTATCCAGGACTAACAAAACCCAAGAATAAATAAAATATATATATATATATATCTATATATATATATATATATATATATATATATATATATATATATATATATATATATATATATATATATATATATATATATATATATATGTATAGTAGAAAAATGGAAGATTTCTTGGCCTATAGGTAATATAATAAATGTAAATGCGAAGATTTACTTCTTCGCTAGTGCAGCGAAAAGGCCGTGAATGAAAAATAAAAATAATGAGGACTATCTTTGATTCTGGTCTGGGTGACCTCCTGCTATCGATTTCTGGGCCCTCACCCATCAGCGGGCAGGCTTACACCCAGGGTGGCTGAAGAACAGACCACAGGTGGCCTGTTCTTCAGCCACCCTGGGTGTAAGCCTGCCCGCTGATGGGTGAGGGCCCAGAAATCGATAGCAGGAGGTCACCCAGACCAGAATCAAAGATAGTCCTCATTATTTTTATTTTTCATTCACGGCCTTTTCGCTGCACTAGCGAAGAAGTAAATCTTCGCATTTACATTTATTATATATGTATATATATATATTTTTTTATAGGAAGTTTTCGTGGGTATAGGCTATTTTGTAAACCACATATAAAATTTAAAATTTATTTAAAAACACACAACGTTTCGCGCATTGTACAATATTGTGCTTCTTCAGGCTCCTTAACCACTACAAATAAACTAGACAGATTAAAACAAAATAACAGTGCAACCATGCTATTTACAAAATATCAGTTTCATTTTATATTTTAAAACAAAATTTCAAAAATTTCACGGTGACATACCTTGGAAAGTGTGCATTTATATGATGTTCGTCAAGGAATGAACAATGTTTTTTCTTGGTACACATATTTTCGATAGCCTTTTTGGATTTAACAAAAACATACAAATAATTATTGTTTTTGCTTAGGTAAGCGTGGGAATATACAGGTTGTGGTTATATGGTAATTAAGGAGGTAATTAATTTAGCGTAAAAGTAATTGTTTTTGTGTGTTAGGTGTGGGGGTGTGTATTATGTGTGACTGTAGTGGTTTTCCTTTAGTAATAATATTGAAAAATATTATATATATTAGTGCAGTAAATGTTTCTGCTTTTCAATTTTTTTTTATATCGATCACGTGACAACTGTTCTAAAAACACTTGATTAACTGAAAGACACACTTCAGATTTTTTTGGTGTTTAGTGTGTAAAAAAGTGTGATATGGGTGTGTGTGTGGGTGTGTATATATTTGTGTGTAAAACTATATGTTATGGAAATCTCAGCTATGAATTAATTAGATTATGATAAACTTGGCTAAGATTATTGATATCCTTTTTGTCATTGACTGCTTCTTTTTCTTTCTTTATTTCAATCATTTCTTTAAAAGTTAGTTTGTAGTAATTTGACTCTTGGGTTAAAATTCTCGTTTCATCAAAGTTGAATTCGTGTTTTGTTTGTGATTCGTGTTTGTGTAACGCCGTTGACGCATTTTTGGTGTATTTATGGCCGTTTAACCTATTTTCTAGGTATTGGGTAGTCATCCCTCTGTATTTTTTTGGACAGTTTAAGCATGGTATTGCGTAAACTAGATTTGATTTCTTTTTTTTTCGGTACTTTACTTTTCAACGAACTAAAAAGAGAGTTTATTAGGTGTTGTGCTTTATGGCAGACAGTTATATTATGTTTCGACAGAATGTATTTAATTTTTTCAGAAAGGTAATTTGTGTAAGGCAAAGCTATGTATTTAGTATTTTCTCGGGGTTTTGCTTTTGTTATAGTTTTGTTTGTTTTATTGTAAAATAAATGGATTCTCTGTTTAATGGTTCTTGAGATAATATTTTCTGGAAAATGGTTGTTGATTAATATCTGTTTCACTTTTTTTAAAATTTCAGGACGGAACTCGGGGGAGGTTAATGCGATAGCTCGGTCAGTTAGACCTATTATTACGCTTATTTTTTGTTTTTTTGGAGGGTTAGAATTATAATTCAAATAACGACCAGAACATGTCTTTTTGGTGTACCATTTGGTTTTTATGATTTTTTAAATATTATCTCTTATCAGAGTCAAATCTAGAAAATTTATTTCGTTGTTATTTTCAGTTTCCATCGTAAATTGTAAATTTGGATGGAAATTATTGAAGGCAGTCAAAATTTCATCCGTTTTATTTTCTGGGACTGAAGTTAAACAATCATCTATGTATCTTTTAAAAAAAGTTATGTCAAAGTCAAGTTTTTCAATTACGTTTTCTTCTAAAAATTCCATAACAAGCTGCGCTACAGTGGATGAGATTGGGGAGCCCATAGCACAACCATTTTGCTGTTGAAAGAATTCATTTTCATACTGAAAATAATTGTTATTTAAAACAACGTTTATCGCGTCTATGAATTCGTTGAGTGTAAGGGAAGTGTATTGTTTTAGAAGATCCCATTTTTGTGACAAAATATTGGTGACCAAGTCAATAGGTATGTTAGTATACAACGAAACCACGTCCAGTGAAATCAGTTTATAATTGTCAGGTATTGTTGTTGTATCAATAAATTTTTTGAAATCAAAGGAATCCTTTATATAGTATCTATTATTACAAGTTATTTTAGGGAGGCATTTTGATAAATATTTTGATAATTTATAGAAAGGGGACTGAATGCACGAAACAATAGGTCTTAGTGGGCAACCGGTTTTGTGTAATTTTGGTAGGCCATATATTTTGGGTGATACGGCATTGTGAATCATTAGGTTTTTGGCTTCATTATCAGTAATAGAATTTTTGCTAATGAGTTCAATCAAAATTGCGTGAACTCCTCAATGACACAACTACTTATAAGAAGCTAAAAACTGATCCAACAAATTCTTTTCAAAATAAAAATAACGTATTTATAAAAAAACTCATTAGCATTAGGAGTTATCTGCCAACATAGAAATTAAAATATTTTCTGCATGTGCGAAGTATGCATTGTCCGCTATGACTTTGTCAATGATTTTCCTAATATTATCAGGAAAATGTCTAGTGGCCTGTATGGTTTCCTATAGGTGGCGTGCACCATCTTGTATGTAAGGATTTGTTTTGATATTAAACCACAAAGGTGCATATACTTTTATGATATATTCAAGTAAGCTCTCAGTTGGATTCTCTGTAGAAATATATAGCCGCAGTATTCGATTTGCTGTAGTTAACCATCTTGCGTGACTTAGCTTTCCTGGATTTCGGGAAGCAAGATTCTCGGAGCACTGTCCACTTTTTATTGCTTGACAAATGGCATACAAATATTGTTGATCTATGCTTAAATCTTTTTTTATCTAACTCTTGTAGATCAGTGTCTACTGGCGTGAATTCCACAACAGGAGATTTTTCGCAGTCACCAAAGAGCGATCCTATTGGTCCTGACAAAGTATACTGTCCTTTTGTTTCGCCGTCAAGCTTTCGTAACAAATGCCTTAGTGGCAGTTCATTAGCATGTAAAAGACAAATGCTCCACTGAAGTGGTTTATCCAGCTGAGTGTCAAGTAATCAGATGACGCCTCCTTTCCAGCCTGTGTTCATGTTTGTACCATCGCACCCTATCACAGTAAGTTTTGTTGTGTCAGTGTTATGATCTCTTATAAAACACATCAATCCTTTTATTATATCAGCTGCCTTCACTGGTGGCACTAGAGATATATGTCCGAGGTATTTGCTTCCAGGTTCTTCAATTAATGCCATGTGTTCCTCAACTTTCAATAGCCGAAGCCCTTCTTGTTGAGTCATGGTATGATCCTTGCGTCCATCAAAATATAACCCCTCAATACTTTTTAAGCCAGATAATTCGAACTCTCTAACCTGTTTTCTGCTCTCCTCAAATTCTCTTCGTATGTTATTCTTCTCTATAACCTTGACTTGTTCATTAGCAGACACCAAGTTCATATCCTCTAAAACTGCCGTCACAGTTTTTGCGACATTTCGACTTGACGTACCTGTCAAATCAGCCGCTTTAGCTGTACTGAGCGCCACTCTCATTTGAGTTAGACTATTTAGCAAGTGTTCAGTCTTTTGCCCCTTTTCGAGGGGGTATTAGCTCCACTTGAAATTGGTATCATCTTCACTTTTGTCAGCCATATCAGTGCTTGAATCTGAAGAAGATTCTGGTCTACTGAAAAAACTAGTCTTGCGTTTAGTAGAAGAAACTCCGCTGTTCGCCGAACTGTCAGTGGCGTAGTATAAGCGAATTAATATTCTTTGAAATAAACAAAAAGATACTGGGGCGCGGCTTAGACATAAAATATAAGGTCCAGTTTTTTTTCATGCATTGAGGTGATCATCACAAAGTGTTTTTAAGCTACCCGTAACAAAAAAAGCGTTAAAAGAAAAATACCCATTTTACCCCCCCTGGGGAGCGGCTGGATATTTTTTTAAAAATCCAGTGTTTTGTGTGCGGTATAGGATAGACCTAAGACAAGTTTTTTTCACTACCCGCAATAAAATTTGTAAAAAAAATTTTTTCGGCCCACCCTAAATTGACTACCCAATACCTAGAAAATAGGTTAAACGGCCATAAATACACCAAAAATGCGTCAACGGCGTTATACAAACACGAATCACAAACAAAACACGAATTCAAGTTTGATGAAACGAGAATTTTAACCCAAGAGTCAAATTACTACAAACTAACTTTTAAAGAAATGATTGAAATAAAGAAAGAAAAAGAAGCAGTCAATGACAAAAAGGATATCAATAATCTTAACCAAGTTTATCATCATCTAATTAATTCATAGCTGAGATTTCCATAACATATAGTTTTACACACAAATACATACACACCCACACACACACACACCCATATCACACTTTTTTACACACTAAACACCAAAAAAATCTGAAGTGTGTCTTTCAGTTAATCAAGTGTTTTTAGAACAGTTGTCACGTGATCGATATAAAAAAAATTGAAAAGCAGAAACATTTACTGCACTAATATATATATAATATTTTTCAATATTATTTACTAAAGGAAAACCACTACAGTCACACATAATACACACCCCCACACCTAACACACAAAAACAATTAGTTTTACACTAAATTAATTACCTCCTTAACTACCATATAACCACAACCTGTATATTCCCACGCTTACCTAAGCAAAAACAATTATTTGTATGTTTTTTTTAAATCCAAAAAGGCTATCGAAAATATGTGTACCAAGAAAAAACATTGTTCATTCCTTGACGAACATCATATAAATGCACACTTTCCGAGGTATGTCACCGTGAAATTTTTGAAATTTTGTTTTAAAATATAAAATGAAACTGATATTTTGTAAATAGCATGTTTGTACTGTTATTTTGTTTTAATCTGTCTAGTTTATTTGTAGTGGTTAAGAAGCCTGAAGAAGCACAATATTGTACAATGTGCGAAACGTTGTGTGTTGTTAAATAAATTTTAAATTTTATATGTGGTTTACAAAATAGCCTATACCCAAGAAAACATCCTATAAAAAATATATTATATATGGCTAAAGAATAAAAAAGAAAATAATATATATATATATATATGTATATATGTATATATATATATATATATATATATATATATATATATATATATATATATATATATATATATATATATATATATATAAGGGAGAGTAGTCGCGACTGACTAGTTAAGAAAAAATATTCGAAACTGGAGTAGTGGGGATGCAGTCTTTATTGAAGTGGCCTAATTAAGGAATAAAACCCTTTTTTGATTTGTCGAGCTTTCGAGAATTTATTTTTCTCTTCTTCAGGACTTCTACAATACAAAACTTAATTTAAGTTAGTAAAATCTAACCTAACAATTTTCATAATAAAAGAACTCACCTAAGTGGGCAGTTAAACTAAAAACAGGAATATCCATGCAAAAATGCAAGATCCGTCTCCATCCTCTATTACACAACTACATTCCTCGGGGTGTTATGAGGAAAACTGAAGGGAAAATTCCCGCGTTTTAGCAGGATAGACGCGACAAGAAATTGACATTTGTAAAATTATGAGATTATACCCGACGTTCGTGCCTATCAAATCTTTGTTAAAAGTCAAGCAAATACAGCAGGGTAAGAAGGAGAGAGACAGCACTCATCAAGCACTGGCGCATGGTATCGGAAGGTTAGTAAAAATGTTCATAGGTTGTTGAGAGTTTAGTGAGCCAAAAATATAATAAGACGCCTTGGGTTGTTGATGAATTGGCGGAGCATTTTAATACATTCATAATTAAGTTAATTCTAGAAAATAAGGCATAATATGTAAATACTCATCAGGGGCTGGAAAATCAAGTAAACTGAGATATTTTTCTCTTTCTAGGCGTAGTAAGTAACTGTAGATGGTGTTAAGTTCTGAAATGTCACTTTTATTTAGGCCGGTGACTGCCGTCGAAGTGTACATTCTTGTGCTTTGGCAGAGCATGTCATTGATAAAGATCATCAAATGGACTGGGAGGGCGCTGAGATCTTAGAAAATGTCAGTTCATATTATAAAAGACTTTTCCTTGAGATGGTTCATTTCAACCTTGAACCTAACTGCCTAAATAAAAAAAGTGACATTTCAGAACTTAGCACCGTCTACAGGTACTTACTACGCCTAGAAAGAGAAAAATATCTCAGTTTACTTGATTTTCCAGCCCCTGATGAGTAGTAACTCTGGGTTGAGAGGGAGTAATTGCGGTTTTTTATATTTTTCCTTTATTTACATATTATGCCTTATTTTCTAGAATTAACTTAATTATGAATGTATTAAAATGCTCCGCCAATTAATCAACAACCCAAGGCGTCTTATTATATTTTTGGCTCACTAAACTCTCAACAACCTATGAACATTTTTACTAACCTTCCGATACCATGCGCCAGTGCTTGATGAGTGCTGTCTCTCTCCTTCTTACCCTGCTGTATTTGCTTGACTTTTAACAAAGATTTGATAGGCACGAACGTCGGGTATAATCTCATAATTTTACAAATGTCAATTTCTTGTCGCGTCTATCCTGCTAAAACGCGGGAATTTTCCCTTCAGTTTTCCTCATAACACCCCGAGGAATGTAGTTGTGTAATAGAGGATGGAGACGGATCTTGCATTTTTGCATGGATATTCCTGTTTTTAGTTTAACTGCCCACTTTGGTGAGTTCTTTTATTATGAAAATTGTTAGGTTAGATTTTACTAACTTAAATTAAGTTTTGTATTGTAGAAGTCCTGAAGAAGAGAAAAATAAATTCTCGAAAGCTCGACAAATCAAAAAAGGGTTTTATTCCTTAATTAGGCCACTTCAATAAAGACTGCATCCCCACTACTCCAGTTTCGAATATTTTTTCTTAACTAGTCAGTCGCGACTACTCTCCCTTATATATATATATATATATATATATATATATATATATATATATATATATATATATATATATATATATATATATATATATATATATATATATATATATATATATATATATATATATATATATATATATATATATATTATTTTCTTTTTTATTCTTTAGCCATATATAATATATTTTTTATAGGATGTTTTCTTGGGTATAGGCTATTTTGTAAACCACATATAAAATTTAAAATTTATTTAACAACACACAACGTTTCGCACATTGTACAATATTGTGCTTCTTCAGGCTTCTTAACCACTACAAATAAACTAGACAGATTAAAACAAGATAACAGTACAAACATGCTATTTACAAAATATCAGTTTCATTTTATATTTTAAAACAAAATTTCAAAAATTTCACGGTGACATACCTCGGAAAGTGTGCATTTATATGATGTTCGTCAAGGAATGAACAATGTTTTTTCTTGGTACACATATTTTCGATAGCCTTTTTGGATTTAAAAAAAAAATACAAATAATTGTTTTTGCTTAGGTAAGCGTGGGAATATACAGGTTGTGGTTATATGGTAGTTAAGGAGGTAATTAATTTAGTGTAAAACTAATTGTTTTTGTGTGTTAGGTGTGGGGGTGTGTATTATGTGTGACTGTAGTGGTTTTCCTTTAGTAAATAATATTGAAAAATATTATATATATATTAGTGCAGTAAATGTTTCTGCTTTTCAATTTTTTTTATATCGATCACGTGACAACTGTTCTAAAAACACTTGATTAACTGAAAGACACACTTCAGATTTTTTTGGTGTTTAGTGTGTAAAAAAGTGTGATATGGGTGTGTGTGTGTGTGGGTGTGTATGTATTTGTGTGTAAAACTATATGTTATGGAAATCTCAGCTATGAATTAATTAGATGATGATAAACTTGGTTAAGATTATTGATATCCTTTTTGTCATTGACTGCTTCTTTTTCTTTCTTTATTTCAATCATTTCTTTAAAAGTTAGTTTGTAGTAATTTGACTCTTGGGTTAAAATTCTCGTTTCATCAAACTTGAATTCGTGTTTTGTTTGTGATTCGTGTTTGTATAACGCCGTTGACGCATTTTTGGTGTATTTATGGCCGTTTAACCTATTTTCTAGGTATTGGGTAGTCAATTTAGGGTGGGCCGAAAAAATTTTTTTTACAAATTTTATTGCGGGTAGTGAAAAAAACTTGTCTTAGGTCTATCCTATACCGCACACAAAACACTGGATTTTTAAAAAAATATCCAGCCGCTCCCCAGGGGGGGTAAAATGGGTATTTTTCTTTTAACGCTTTTTTTGTTACGGGTAGCTTAAAAACACTTTGTGATGATCACCTCAATGCATGAAAAAAAACTGGACCTTATATTTTATGTCTAAGCCGCGCCCCAGTATCTTTTTGTTTATTTCAAAGAATATTAATTCGCTTATACTACGCCACTGACAGTTCGGCGAACAGCGGAGTTTCTTCTACTAAACGCAAGACTAGTTTTTTCAGTAGACCAGAATCTTCTTCAGATTCAAGCACTGATATGGCTGACAAAAGTGAAGATGATACCAATTTCAAGTGGAGCTAATACCCCCTCGAAAAGGGGCAAAAGACTGAACACTTGCTAAATAGTCTAACTCAAATGAGAGTGGCGCTCAGTACAGCTAAAGCGGCTGATTTGACAGGTACGTCAAGTCGAAATGTCGCAAAAACTGTGACGGCAGTTTTAGAGGATATGAACTTGGTGTCTGCTAATGAACAAGTCAAGGTTATAGAGAAGAATAACATACGAAGAGAATTTGAGGAGAGCAGAAAACAGGTTAGAGAGTTCGAATTATCTGGCTTAAAAAGTATTGAGGGGTTATATTTTGATGGACGCAAGGATCATACCATGACTCAACAAGAAGGGCTTCGGCTATTGAAAGTTGAGGAACACATGGCATTAATTGAAGAACCTGGAAGCAAATACCTCGGACATATATCTCTAGTGCCACCAGTGAAGGCAGCTGATATAATAAAAGGATTGATGTGTTTTATAAGAGATCATAACACTGACACAACAAAACTTACTGAGATAGGGTGCGATGGTACAAACATGAACACAGGTTGGAAAGGAGGCGTCATCTGATTACTTGACACTCAGCTGGATAAACCACTTCAGTGGAGCATTTGTCTTTTACATGCTAATGAACTGCCACTAAGGCATTTGTTACGAAAGCTTGACGGCGAAACAAAAGGACAGTATACTTTGTCAGGACCAATAGGATCGCTCTTTGGTGACTGCGAAAAATCTCCTGTTGTGGAATTCACGCCAGTAGACACTGATCTACAAGAGTTAGATAAAAAAAGATTTAAGCATAGATCAACAATATTTGTATGCCATTTGTCAAGCAATAAAAAGTGGACAGTGCTCCGAGAATCTTGCTTCCCGAAATCCAGGAAAGCTAAGTCACGCAAGATGGTTAACTACAGCAAATCGAATACTGCGGCTATATATTTCTACAGAGAATCCAACTGAGAGCTTACTTGAATATATCATAAAAGTATATGCACCTTTGTGGTTTAATATCAAAACAAATCCTTACATACAAGATGGTGCACGCCACCTATAGGAAACCATACAGGCCACTAGACATTTTCCTGATAATATTAGGAAAATCATTGACAAAGTCATAGCGGACAATGCATACTTCGCACATGCAGAAAATATTTTAATTTCTATGTTGGCAGATAACTCCTAATGCTAATGAGTTTTTTTATAAATACGTTATTTTTATTTTGAAAAGAATTTGTTGGATCAGTTTTTAGCTTTTTATAAGTAGTTGTGTCATTGAGGAGTTCACGCAATTTTGATTGAACTCATTAGCAAAAATTCTATTACTGATAATGAAGCCAAAAACCTAATGATTCACAATGCCGTGTCACCCAAAATATATGGCCTACCAAAATTACACAAAACCGGTTGCCCACTAAGACCTATTGTTTCGTGCATTCAGTCCCCTTTCTATAAATTATCAAAATATTTATCAAAATGCCTCCCTAAAATAACTTGTAATAATAGATACTATATAAAGGATTCCTTTGATTTCAAAAAATTTATTGATACAACAACAATACCTGACAATTATAAACTGATTTCACTGGACGTGGTTTCGTTGTATACTAACATACCTATTGACTTGGTCACCAATATTTTGTCACAAAAATGGGATCTTCTAAAACAATACACTTCCCTTACACTCAACGAATTCATAGACGCGATAAACGTTGTTTTAAATAACAATTATTTTCAGTATGAAAATGAATTCTTTCAACAGCAAAATGGTTGTGCTATGGGCTCCCCAATCTCATCCACTGTAGCGCAGCTTGTTATGGAATTTTTAGAAGAAAACGTAATTGAAAAACTTGACTTTGACATAACTTTTTTTAAAAGATACATAGATGATTGTTTAACTTCAGTCCCAGAAAATAAAACGGATGAAATTTTGACTGCCTTCAATAATTTCCATCCAAATTTACAATTTACGATGGAAACTGAAAATAACAACGAAATAAATTTTCTAGATTTGACTCTGATAAGAGATAATATTTAAAAAATCATAAAAACCAAATGGTACACCAAAAAGACATGTTCTGGTCGTTATTTGAATTATAATTCTAACCCTCCAAAAAAACAAAAAATAAGCGTAATAATAGGTCTAACTGACCGAGCTATCGCATTAACCTCCCCCGAGTTCCGTCCTGAAATTTTAAAAAAAGTGAAACAGATATTAATCAACAACCATTTTCCAGAAAATATTATCTCAAGAACCATTAAACAGAGAATCCATTTATTTTACAATAAAACAAAAAAAACTATAACAAAAGCAAAACCCCGAGAAAATACTAAATACATCGCTTTGCCTTACACAAATTACCTTTCTGAAAAAATTAAATACATTCTGTCGAAACATAATATAACTGTCTGCCATAAAGCACAACACCTAATAAACTCTCTTTTTAGTTCGTTGAAAAGTAAAGTACCGAAAAAAAAGAAATCAAATCTAGTTTACGCAATACCATGCTTAAACTGTCCAAAAAAATACAGAGGGATGACTACCCAATACCTAGAAAATAGGTTAAACGGCCATAAATACACCAAAAATGCGTCAACGGCGTTACACAAACACGAATCACAAACAAAACACGAATTCAACTTTGATGAAACGAGAATTTTAACCCAAGAGTCAAATTACTACAAACTAACTTTTAAAGAAATGATTGAAATAAAGAAAGAAAAAGAAGCAGTCAATGACAAAAAGGATATCAATAATCTTAGCCAAGTTTATCATAATCTAATTAATTCATAGCTGAGATTTCCATAACATATAGTTTTACACACAAATACATACACACCCACACACACACCCATATCACACTTTTTTACACACTAAACACCAAAAAAATCTGAAGTGTGTCTTTCAGTTAATCAAGTGTTTTTAGAACAGTTGTCACGTGATCGATATAAAAAAAAAATTGAAAAGCAGAAACATTTACTGCACTAATATATATAATATTTTTCAATATTATTACTAAAGGAAAACCACGACAGTCACACATAATACACACCCCCACACCTAACACACAAAAACAATTACTTTTACGCTAAATTAATTACCTCCTTAACTACCATATAACCACAACCTGTATATTCCCACGCTTACCTAAGCAATTATTTGTTAATAATTATTTGTATGTTTTTGTTAAATCCAAAAAGGCTATCGAAAATATGTGTACCAAGAAAAAACATTGTTCATTCCTTGACGAACATCATATAAATGCACACTTTCCAAGGTATGTCACCGTGAAATTTTTGAAATTTTGTTTTAAAATATAAAATGAAACTGATATTTTGTAAATAGCATGGTTGCACTGTTATTTTGTTTTAATCTGTCTAGTTTATTTGTAGTGGTTAAGGAGCCTGAAGAAGCACAATATTGTACAATGTGCGAAACGTTGTGTGTTTTTAAATAAATTTTAAATTTTATATGTGGTTTACAAAATAGCCTATACCCACGAAAACTTCCTATAAAAAAATATATATATATACATATATATATATATATATATATATATATATATATATATATATATATATATATATATATATATATATATATATATATATATATATATATATATATATATATATATATATATATATAAGTTATATGTCAGTCACCTTCACATTCCACAGGTCAAGCACACCCGACAACAGTCGATTCAGCAGAATCAGCAAGATTGCATTATAGCGTATACGTTGAATGAACTTTATTTTAATTGTTAATAATTTTAGTCTTGAATTAGAATCGAATTGTAACAGTCGAATTTTTCAGTAATAAAAATTGTTTTTAAAAAAGGACTTTACAGAAAATAAAACTTAAGTGGCGCAGTCGGTAGGATGTTCTAACGGCATTAACGCATATAATACCGGTTTGTTTCAACAATTTATAGAACACCTGTTTTTAAAAATTCGTGAGTGACAAAAAGTCAAAAAATCGCGAGTTCCAATCCCCAGATCTTAAAATCCAGTTAAGTGAATTGAGTAGCTTAACGAGAAGCCCCGAGTGAATATCGACGGCAACTCACCGCAGTGACGTGAAAAACTTCAAGTGAATATTGAAGGGCGTTACATGGAGAAGATACTGGTTTTTCTGTAAGTATCTATGTCATATAGAGGTCCTTTAAAAATATATAATTCTGAAAGTTCAGACTCAGGGACAAATTCTGATTCAGACTCATCAATCACCAATATTTCAACCTTGTATCGCACAAGATCTCCCCTAAATTTTAATTGTAATCGTTATACAAATTTTAATAACATAAAAATGGCTTTACCACAATTAAAACAAGAATATTTGGGGGGATGTCCTAATTTATTGACCAAAATAAAAATCAATTGACCAAGGGTATAGATTAAGGCAATCAATACCAAACTTGGTAAAATTGTTTTTCGTCCCAAGCTTTATCACCCACCCTAATTTGAAGTCGATGGCCCCTAAAATAGGGGTACTTTGCTCTTGGCATTTTTCATTAAAATTTATTGACTGGGGGTCAAAAATGAGACAATCTTTACCAAACTTGAAAACATGATTGCATGCACCAACCTTTAACTCCAGACACGATTTGATGACGTTAGCCCCTAAAATAAGGGCACTTTACTCTTGAAAATTTTCAAATAAGCTTATTGACCGGGGGTCTAGGTTAAACCAATTCTTACCAAACACTGCAAAATTATTACACGTAACAAGCTTTACCATCCACCGTAATTTCAACTCGATGGCCCCTAAAAGAGGGGTACTTTGCTCTTGGCATTTTTCATTAAAATTTATTGACTGGGGGTCAAAAATGAGACAATCTTTACCAAACTTGAAAACATGATTGCATGCACCAACCTTTAACTCCAGACACGATTTGATGACGTTAGCCCCTAAAATAAGGGCACTTTACTCTTGAAAATTTTCAAATAAGCTTATTGACCGGGGGTCTAGATTAAACCAATTCTTACCAAACACTGCGAAATTATTACACGTAACAAGCTTTACCATCCACCGTAATTTCAACTCGATGGCCCCTAAAAGAGGGGTACTTTGCTCTTGGCATTTTTCATTAAAATTTATTGACTGGGGGTCAAAAATGAGACAATCTTTACCAAACTTGAAAACATGATTGCATGCACCAACCTTTAACTCCAGACATGATTTGATGACGTTAGCCCCTAAAATAAGGGCACTTTACTCTTGAAAATCTTCAAATAAGCTTATTGACCGGGGGTCTAGATTAAACCAATTCTTACCAAACACTGCGAAATTATTACACGTAACAAGCTTTACCATCCACCGTAATTTCAACTCGATGGCCCCTAAAAGAGGGGTACTTTGCTCTTGGCATTTTTCATTAAAATTTATTGACTGGGGGTCAAAAATGAGACAATCTTTACCAAACTTGAAAACATGATTGCATGCACCAACCTTTAACTCCAGACATGATTTGATGACGTTAGCCCCTAAAATAAGGGCACTTTACTCTTGAAAATGTTCAAATAAGCTTATTGACCGGGGGTCTAGATTAAACCGATTCTTACCAAACACTGCAAAATTATTACACGTAACAAGCTTTACCATCCACCGTAATTTCAACTCGATGGCCCCTAAAAGAGGGGTACTTTGCTCTTGGCATTTTTCATTAAAATTTATTGACTGGGGGTCAAAAATGAGACAATCTTTACCAAACTTGAAAACATGATTGCATGCACCAACCTTTAACTCCAGACACGATTTGATGACGTTAGCCCCTAAAATAAGGGCACTTTACTCTTGAAAATGTTCAAATAAGCTTATTGACCGGGGGTCTAGGTTAAACCAATTCTTACCAAACACTGCAAAATTATTACACGTAACAAGCTTTACCATCCACCGTAATTTCAACTCGATGGCCCCTAAAAGAGGGGTACTTTGCTCTTGGCATTTTTCATTAAAATTTATTGACTGGGGGTCAAAAATGAGACAATCTTTACCAAACTTGAAAACATGATTGCATGCACCAACCTTTAACTCTAGACACGATTTGATGACGTTAGTCCCTAAAATAAGGGCACTTTACTCTTGAAAATTTTCAAATAAGCTTATTGACCGGGGGTCTAGATTAAACCAATTCTTACCAAACACTGCGAAATTATTACACGTAACAAGCTTTACCATCCACCGTAATTTCAACTCGATGGCCCCTAAAAGAGGGGTACTTTGCTCTTGGCATTTTTCATTACAATTTATTGATTGGGGGTCAAAAATGAGACAATCTTTACCAAACTTGAAAACATGATTGCATGCACCAACCTTTAACTCCAGACATGATTTGATGACGTTAGCCCCTAAAATAAGGGCACTTTACTCTTGAAAATTTTCAAATAAGCTTATTGACCGGGGGTCTAGGTTAAACCGATTCTTACCAAACACTGCAAAATTATTACACGTAACAAGCTTTACCATCCACCGTAATTTCAACTCGATGGCCCCTAAAAGAGGGGTACTTTGCTCTTGGCATTTTTCATTAAAATTTATTGACTGGGGGTCAAAAATGAGACAATCTTTACCAAACTTGAAAACATGATTGCATGCACCAACCTTTAACTCCAGACACGATTTGATGACGTTAGCCCCTAAAATAAGGGCACTTTACTCTTGAAAATGTTCAAATAAGCTTATTGACCGGGGGTCTAGGTTAAACCAATTCTTACCAAACACTGCAAAATTATTACACGTAACAAGCTTTACCATCCACCGTAATTTCAACTCGATGGCCCCTAAAAGAGGGGTACTTTGCTCTTGGCATTTTTCATTAAAATTTATTGACTGGGGGTCAAAAATGAGACAATCTTTACCAAACTTGAAAACATGATTGCATGCACCAACCTTTAACTCCAGACATGATTTGATGACGTTAGCCCCTAAAATAAGGGCACTTTACTCTTGAAAATCTTCAAATAAGCTTATTGACCGGGGGTCTAGATTAAACCAATTCTTACCAAACACTGCGAAATTATTACACGTAACAAGCTTTACCATCCACCGTAATTTCAACTCGATGGCCCCTAAAAGAGGGGTACTTTGCTCTTGGCATTTTTCATTAAAATTTATTGACTGGGGGTCAAAAATGAGACAATCTTTACCAAACTTGAAAACATGATTGCATGCACCAACCTTTAACTCCAGACATGATTTGATGACGTTAGCCCCTAAAATAAGGGCACTTTACTCTTGAAAATTTTCAAATAAGCTTATTGACCGGGGGTCTACATTAAACCGATTCTTACCAAACACTGCAAAATTATTACACGTAGCAAGCTTTACCATCCACCGTAATTTCAACTCGATGGCCCCTAAAATAGGGGTACTTTGCTCTTGGCATTTTTCATTAAAATTTATTGACTGGGAGTCAAAAATGAGACAATCTTTACCAAACTTGAAAACATGATTGCATGCACCAACCTTTAACTCCAGACACGATTTGATGACGTTAGCCCCTAAAATAAGGGCACTTTACTCTTGAAAATGTTCAAATAAGCTTATTGACCGGGGGTCTAGGTTAAACCAATTCTTACCAAAATTTTTTGACCCCCAGTCAATAAATTTTAATGAAAAATGCCAAGAGCAAAGTACCCCTCTTTTAGGGGCCATCGAGTTGAAATTACGGTGGATGGTAAAGCTTGTTACGTGTAATAATTTTGCAGTGTTTGGTAAGAATTGGTTTAACCTAGACCCCCGGTCAATAAGCTTATTTGAAAATTTTCAAGAGTAAAGGGCCCTTATTTTAGGGGCTAACGTCATCAAATCGTGTCTGGAGTTTAAGGTTGGTGCATGCAATCATGTTTTCAAGTTTGGTAAAGATTGTCTCATTTTTGACCCCCAGTCAATAAATTTTAATGAAAAATGCCAAGAGCAAAGTACCCCTCTTTTAGGGGCCATCGAGTTGAAATTACGGCGGATGGTAAAGCTTGTTACGTGTAATAATTTTGCAGTGTTTGGTAAGAATTGGTTTAACCTAGACCCCCGGTCAATAAGCTTATTTGAAAATTTTCAAGAGTAAAGTGCCCTTATTTTAGGGGCTAACGTCATCAAATCGTGTCTGGAGTTAAAGGTTGGTGCATGCAATCATGTTTTCAAGTTTGGTAAAGATTGTCTCATTTTTGACCCCCAGTCAATAAATTTTAATGAAAAATGCCAAGAGCAAAGTACCCCTCTTTTAGGGGCCATCGAGTTGAAATTACGGTGGATGGTAAAGCTTGTTACGTGTAATAATTTTGCAGTGTTTGGTAAGAATTGGTTTAACCTAGACCCCCGGTCAATAAGCTTATTTGAACATTTTCAAGAGTAAAGTGCCCTTATTTTAGGGGCTAACGTCATCAAATCGTGTCTGGAGTTAAAGGTTGGTGCATGCAATCATGTTTTCAAGTTTGGTAAAGATTGTCTCATTTTTGACCCCCAGTCAATAAATTTTAATGAAAAATGCCAAGAGCAAAGTACCCCTCTTTTAGGGGCCATCGAGTTGAAATTACGGTGGATGGTAAAGCTTGTTACGTGTAATAATTTTGCAGTGTTTGGTAAGAATTGGTTTAACCTAGACCCCCGGTCAATAAGCTTATTTGAACATTTTCAAGAGTAAAGTGCCCTTATTTTAGGGGCTAACGTCATCAAATCGTGTCTGGAGTTAAAGGTTGGTGCATGCAATCATGTTTTCAAGTTTGGTAAAGATTGTCTCATTTTTGACCCCCAGTCAATAAATTTTAATGAAAAATGCCAAGAGCAAAGTACCCCTCTTTTAGGGGCCATCGAGTTGAAATTACGGTGGATGGTAAAGCTTGTTACGTGTAATAATTTTGCAGTGTTTGGTAAGAATTGGTTTAACCTAGACCCCCGGTCAAGAACTTTATTTGAAAATTTTCAAGAGTAAAGTGCCCTTATTTTAGGGGCTAACGTCATCAAATCGTGTCTGGAGTTAAAGGTTGGTGCATGCAATCATGTTTTCAAGTTTGGTAAAGATTGTCTCATTTTTGACCCCCAGTCAATAAATTTTAATGAAAAATGCCAAGAGCAAAGTACCCCTCTTTTAGGGGCCATCGAGTTGAAATTACGGTGGATGGTAAAGCTTGTTACGTGTAATAATTTTGCAGTGTTTGGTAAGAATTGGTTTAACCTAGACCCCCGGTCAATAAGCTTATTTGAAAATTTTCAAGAGTAAAGTGCCCTTATTTTAGGGGCTAACGTCATCAAATCGTGTCTGGAGTTAAAGGTAGGTGCATGCAATCATGTTTTCAAGTTTGGTAAAGATTGTCTCATTTTTGACCCCCAGTCAATAAATTTTAATGAAAAATGCCAAGAGCAAAGTACCCCTCTTTTAGGGGCCATCGAGTTGAAATTACGGTGGATGGTAAAGCTTGTTACGTGTAATAATTTTGCAGTGTTTGGTAAGAATTGGTTTAACCTAGACCCCCGGTCAATAAGCTTATTTGAAAATTTTCAAGAGTAAAGTGCCCTTATTTTAGGGGCTAACGTCATCAAATCGTGTCTAGAGTTAAAGGTTGGTGCATGCAATCATGTTTTCAAGTTTGGTAAAGATTGTCTCATTTTTGACCCCCAGTCAATAAATTTTAATGAAAAATGCCTAGAGCAAAGTACCCCTCTTTTAGGGGCCATCGAGTTGAAATTACGGCGGATGGTAAAGCTTGTTACGTGTAATAATTTTGCAGTGTTTGGTAAGAATTGGTTTAACCTAGACCCCCGGTCAATAAGCTTATTTGAAAATTTTCAAGAGTAAAGTGCCCTTATTTTAGGGGCTAACGTCATCAAATCGTGTCTGGAGTTAAAGGTTGGTGCATGCAATCATGTTTTCAAGTTTGGTAAAGATTGTCTCATTTTTGACCCCCAGTCAATAAATTTTAATGAAAAATGCCAAGAGCAAAGTACCCCTCTTTTAGGGGCCATCGAGTTGAAATTACGGTGGATGGTAAAGCTTGTTACGTGTAATAATTTTGCAGTGTTTGGTAAGAATTGGTTTAACCTAGACCCCCGGTCAATAAGCTTATTTGAACATTTTCAAGAGTAAAGTGCCCTTATTTTCGGGGCTAACGTCATCAAATCGTGTCTGGAGTTAAAGGTTGGTGCATGCAATCATGTTTTCAAGTTTGGTAAAGATTGTCTCATTTTTGACCCCCAGTCAATAAATTTTAATGAAAAATGCCAAGAGCAAAGTACCCCTTTTTTAGGGGCCATCGAGTTGAAATTACGGTGGATGGTAAAGCTTGTTACGTGTAATAATTTTGCAGTGTTTGGTAAGAATTGGTTTAACCTAGACCCCCGGTCAAGAAGTTTATTTGAAAATTTTCTAGAGTAAAGTGCCCTTATTTTAGGGGCTAACGTCATCAAATCGTGTCTGGAGTTAAAGGTTGGTGCATGCAATCATGTTTTCAAGTTTGGTAAAGATTGTCTCATTTTTGACCCCCAGTCAATAAATTTTAATGAAAAATGCCAAGAGCAAAGTACCCCTCTTTTAGGGGCCATCGAGTTGAAATTACGGTGGATGGTAAAGCTTGTTACGTGTAATAATTTTGCAGTGTTTGGTAAGAATTGGTTTAACCTAGACCCCCGGTCAATAAGCTTATTTGAAAATTTTCAAGAGTAAAGTGCCCTTATTTTAGGGGCTAACGTCATCAAATCGTGTCTGGAGTTAAAGGTTGGTGCATGCAATCATGTTTTCAAGTTTGGTAAAGATTGTCTCATTTTTGACCCCCAGTCAATAAATTTTAATGAAAAATGCCAAGAGCAAAGTACCCCTATTTTAGGGGCCATCGACTTCAAATTAGGGTGGGTGATAAAGCTTGGGACGAAAAACAATTTTACCAAGTTTGGTATTGATTGCCTTAATCTATACCCCTGGTCAATTGATTTTTATTTTGGTCAATAAATTAGGACATCCCATATTTGGGCATGGTTCCAGAATTTCATGGCGAAACTGAACTACTCCCAAGATTCTTAAGTGTAGGAGAAAAATTGGTTAATAAATTCTACAACACAGTAGATCTCAATGACTTTCAGAATGAATATCTGATGTCTAGTCTTTTAGCAAAAATTAAAGGCGAAGCTGCTGTGAATATATCTTCTTGTATAATTAATAATTGGCACGATTTAAAAACTGCACTTCTCAATGCTTACGCAGACAAACGTGACATTTACACCTTAAATATCGAGATGACAGAGATGAAACAAGAAAATGAGTCACCATTTGATTTTTACAATAGATTACAACAAATTCTAAATGTACAAATTTCATATATTGCTACACACAGTGGAGCAAATGAAGCTCAAATCTTGTCTCAGTACTGTCGAAATTTAGCTTTAAGGGTATTATTAAGAGGGTTAAAAGACCCAATAGGTTCCTTAATGCGTACTAAAAATCCCCCGGATTTAAATACCGCTCTTAGTATGTTAACAAATGACTTTCAACTTGAATCGGCGCAGCATAAAAAATTTAAAAATATACAAAAACCTATGACTAAACCAAATTTTCCAAACTTCCAAAATAAACCAAAAATTACACCGCCTTTACAGTTAACAAATTTTCCGCATAATTCACAATTTTTACAAAGGCAAAACCAACCCCAATTTAGTGGAAATCCTGGGCCTAGACCAAATGTTTTTAGGCCTAATCAAAATAAAAACTTCTCAAATCCAACACCTATGAGTACCTCGACAAGAAATACTTTTAGGCCACCATTTAATAATGGCCAAAATCAAAGTTTTAATAATCACCCCAATTCGCAATTTAAAAATAAATTAAATTATATAGTAGAGGAATTATATAATATTGACGATCAAAATCATATTGACGACTCCACTGAATGTGAAGAGCAAAATCAATATGAGATTGATAGCCAAGAATCCCAACCATATATCGAGCATCCTGTAGACTATGACAATAACGAGTTTTTTCGGGCAGAAGCCTCGGATTACCCAATTTCCAGTTAATGAACCTCACTAATAATGAAAGTAAACTTCCCTACATTACTTTTCCCGAATTTAATTTAAAAATTTTAATTGATACGGGAAGTACCAGATCTTTTGTGAAACCCAAAATTGCCGAAAAATATTTTAAAAAATCCATAAAAAATGACCCTTTTCAAATTTCTACAGCTCACGGTACCACGGTAGAAAAATTTAGTACCATGATACCTTGTTCAAATATTTTTAAGGTAAATAACAAACCATTAAAATTTTATATTTTTAATTTCCACGATTATTTCGATTGTTTACTAGGAATGGATAATCTAACATTACTTGGCGCTATTGTAAATTTGCATAAAAATATTATAAGTACTACAAAAGCAGAAGTAGAACTATTTTATCATAGCATATCGCATAACAATACAAACTGTATAGTGTTACAACCGAGATGCGAACAAGTTGTAAGAGTTAAGGTTAAAAATATACAAAACGGCGATGTTATTATTCCTTATTTAAAATTTGATGATCTAGAAATACCGGAGTGCCTTGCAAAGGTCGAAAATTATCACACATTTTGTCCAGTTCTTAATTTATCGGAATTAGAAAAAACTGTTGATTTTTCAGAACCTATAGAAGTGATTGATTTTGATAATTACGAGGTGCAGCCAAAAAATTGTCAAAATTTTAATCATTTAAAATTCGAAAAATATAAATTTGATATTTCTAAAGTTAGGCATGAACATATGAACCCGGAGGAACGCGAAGCAATTTTAGGGTTATTAAAAGAATATTCGGACATATTTCACATCGAAGGAAACCAACTGACATTTACTAGTAAAATTAAGCATAGCATTAAGACTACGGACGAAATACCGGTTTACACAAAGTCTTATCGGTACCCAGAAGTTCATAAAAAAGAGGTACAACGTCAAATTCAAGATATGCTGGACCAAAATATTATAAGACCGTCGCATTCGGCGTGGTCTTCCCCGATTTGGATAGTTCCTAAGAAACTTGATGCCTCAGGCAAAAAGAAGTGGAGGGTAGTGATTGACTTCAGAAAATTGAACGAAAAATCGTTAGGGGATGTCTACCCTCTGCCTAACATCACAGATTTGCTCGATAAGTTAGGCCGCTGTCAGTATTTCACCACTCTCGACCTAGCCTCGGGTTTCCATCAAATAGAAATGGCAGAAGAAGACATACAAAAAACCGCTTTTAATACCGAAAACGGGCATTACGAGTTTCTTCGAATGCCTTTTGGGTTAAAAAACGCGCCTGCCACGTTTCAAAGGGTTATGGATAATATTTTAAGGGGACATCAAAATGAAATTTGCGCTGTGTATCTTGACGATATCATCATTTTTAGCACTAGTTTACAAGAACACGTCTCTCGACTTAGGCAAGTTTTTGATCGACTAAGACAAGCTAACTTCAAAATTCAGTTAGATAAGTCAGAATTTCTTAGGAAAGAAGTGTCTTATCTAGGTCATATAGTAACACCTAATGGCGTAAAACCGAACCCTGAAAAAATTAAGGCCATTCAAAATTATCCTATACCATCAACAACAAAAGCTATTAAAGGATTTTTAGGACTACTTGGTTATTACCGAAAATTTATTCGAGATTTCGCGAAAATAACCAAACCTTTAACAAAATGTCTAAAAAAAGACGCAATCATTAATGTTAAAGACCCCGATTATATAAAATGTTTTGAAATGTGTAAAAATTTACTGACAAACGAACCGATTTTGCAATATCCTAATTTTTCGGAGACATTTAACTTAACGACCGACGCCAGTAACTACGCCCTTGGCGCCGTGCTATCGCAAGGAAAAATCGGCTCAGATTTACCTATTGCTTACGCCAGTCGCACACTAAACGAATCAGAAATTAACTATTCTACAATCGAAAAAGAGTTATTAGCTATAGTTTGGGCCGTCAAATATTTTAGGCCATATCTATTCGGCAGAAAATTTAAAATCATAACGGATCACAAGCCTCTCGAATGGCTTTTCTCTTTAAAGGAACCAAACTCAAAATTAATCAGGTGGCGTTTGAAGCTAGAGGAATACGATTACGACATAGTGTACAAGAAAGGCGTTTTAAACAAAAATGCCGACGCACTCTCGCGTATAGAATTAAACGCAAACGAAACGAAGACAGGACCGGACTCCATTTTTAAACTTAGCGAATACGTAGATAAAATAAATCAAAACTTAGGTCAAGATCAAGACGAAAATCAATCAGTTATAGTTGAGACAGGCGATCTCGATAACGCAGAAAACGCAATCGAGGACATTGACCAAACTGTACATTCTAACCTAGAAAATCCAATTATAGGCATACCTATAATTGATTGCCCCGTAAATTTTGGGAAAAACCAAATTATAATTTCTGAAGTAAATTTTGCTCCTGCAGAACCAAGTAGAGTCACCCTGTATAAAACCAAACAAAGAACATTTATTCAGTTTTCAAAAAACAACTATGAACAAGAAATAATTAAATTTATTAAAGAAGTCATTGTACAAAAAAAAAAATATTACTTATATTTCGAAGACCCAATTTACGAAAAATTTAGTTCTGTCCTCCAAAAATATTTTAAAAATTCCCAAATCAACATGATAAAATGTACTAAAAAACTAATTGACGTGACATCCGAGGACGAAATTAAACAAACAATACAAAACCACCACGAAGGAAAAACTAACCATCGAGGAATCGAAGAGACCGAAAAACGCATAAAAACTACATATTATTGGCCAAATCAACAAAAATCAATACAAACTTATATTAATGAATGTGAAATTTGTCAATCCACAAAATATGACAGGCGACCTCTTAGGTTAGAGTTTAATGTCACCCCAACGGCCGTAAAGCCATTTCAAATTTTACACATAGACAGCATCACTTTAGAGAATTGTAAATTTCTAACAATAATTGATTCCTTCTCTAAGTATGCACAAGCATATAAACTTATCTCTTCCCAAGGTATTGAAGTAGCAAACAGCCTTGTTAAATATTTCACCCACCATTGCATTCCTGAACAGATCATTTCAGATAACGGCCTTGAGATAAAGAATTCTGTTGTGCGTGAACTCTTGTCAACGCATAAAATTAAAATTCATTTTATAAGCTCGCAACACCCCGAGTCAAATGGGCTCATAGAACGTTTTCACTCTACCCTCGTAGAGCACATAAGGTTGCTTAACAACCAAAATGAGTACAAAAAAGAACCCATAGAAATAAAAGTAAATTACGCACTTCTAGCCTATAATAACACTATTCATTCAGTCACAAATCTAAAACCTTACGAAATCGTAACAGGCCATTTTGGCACCGAATCCCCCTTTAATTTAGATATTGATAAACAACTTGTAAATAATTATGTTTTAAATCATCGCGACAAAGTAAAAATTCTTTACCAAAAACTTAACGAAGACATTCAAAAGAAAAAAGAATGCGTCATAAATAAAGCCAACGAAAATAGGGAAAAACTACCGGAAATCCCCGACACTGTTTTTGTTAAAAACAAACAAAAGCAAAGTAAAACCCTTAACAAATACAAAAACGAAAAAATTAGATCTATCGACAAAAATTTAAAAACCGCGAAAATAAAAACTACACACGGTAATACTACAGAGAAAATTCACATTTCTAATGTCAAAAGACCCAAAAAGAAAACTTATAACTTTGAAAATATTTCAGGTTCCTCACGGTCGGACAAGGAATAGAAATAAGAAACATTACAAGAAATCTAGGTGTCCTGCCAATAAATTTGGGCCCTGCCAAACTACAACGCACGGAACACACTTTTGTTCATTATTTTAATTTAGAGCCTCTATTTAACGAGTTTAGCAATTTAAATATGCAATTTAGCAATCTTAAGTCTTATCTTGTAAATAATACAGTTTATAGTAAAGAATTAGAAAATTATTATAAAATGACAAGTTTTAGCCAAAAAAGTATTTTAGAAAAAATAGAAAATATTCGCTTTCATAAAAATAATCGCACAGAAAGAGGGTTAATAAATGGTTTAGGTTACGTAATTAAAGGTGTAACTGGTAATTTAGATGCTAGCGATGGTGAAAAAATCTATAAGATTTTAAATCATCTACAAAGCAATGAGAAAAGCATTGAAAATCAATTAAAAATGCAATACTCCTTAAACAGCCAAATTGTACAAAATTTTAACGAAACCGTTAAAAATATTATGCATAATGAGTATATTCTAAGGTCAAGAATAATGCAGCTGGGTCAAATTGTTAAAGACGGCGCTACACATCAAGATATGCTTTTTGCAAAAGATTTATTTAACCAACTAATTATTTTATATAATTCAATTTTAAATACGTTGCAAGATATAGAAAATTCGGTAACTTTTTGCAAACTAAATACCATGCACCCCAGTATAATTAAATCCAAAGATTTGTTTTATGAATTACAAAGAATATTCTCACATTATAAAAACCAATTTCCATTCGAACTTAAATATGAAAATATATTAGATTTTGAAAATATTATAAAAATTAATTGTAAAATCGATTTAAATAAAATTACTTATTTTTTATCTTTGCCTATAGACTACGAAACAAATTTTGATCTTTACTATTTCTTATCGATCCCTTCTAAGTATGAGTCAGAATTTGTCACTATTATCCCTAATAGTAAATATTTTTTAAAATCAAAAAATGATGACGTAATTAAACCTCTAAATGGCATATGTACCCAAGGTAAACCTTATCAGTGCCCAAGTATCCTACAGTCTAATTTTAACACGTCCTGCGAAGAAGACATCTTACTTCACCAAAGCACCAGCAGATGCCGCTTCAGCAAACTTCAGATTTCAGAAAATCATATGGAGATCATCCCGGACCTTAACCAATTTTTGGCCGTCTTCCCAAAAGAAGAAAAGCTTGAAATTTACTGCAAAAACCAAATGGAAATAAAAGAACTAATAGGAATATATCTTATAAAACAAAATTATTGTAAGATAATATTCCGCAAACAAGAACTAGTTTTTCAAGAAATTAGTCATGGAAGGCCAATGGTTATAAATACACCAAAATTCCATTTTTCACCCGAAAACCAACCCAAATTCAATATTGAATTGGAAAAATTACGTTTTGACGTGCCGCCCATGAACCCAGTAATGCCTATAGAAAAATACACCCAAAACTACTATGTGCCCAGCTTATGGACCATTACACTTTATATTGCCGTCGCTATTGCAGTCACCTATTTGTGGCTTAAGAAAACCAAGATATGGAAAAAGACTCCGACAACAGCTACACCAGAAGAAAATCAAGGGGTAGATATCCCTCTTCAACCCCGATGCCCAAGAATCAACCTTCCAGGGGATGCTTCTTTCTGAGGATGGAGGAGTTATATGTCAGTCACCTTCACATTCCACAGGTCAAGCACACCCGACAACAGTCGATTCAGCAGAATCAGCAAGATTGCATTATAGCGTATACGTTGAATGAACTTTATTTTAATTGTTAATAATTTTAGTCTTGAATTAGAATCGAATTGTAACAGTCGAATTTTTCAGTAATAAAAATTGTTTTTAAAAAAGGACTTTACAGAAAATAAAACTTAAGTTATATATATATAGTAATAGTATTGTTTTTCCTGACCGTTTAATTATAATATATGGTTTTATTTTTCCATGGGGTTGCGGTCAAAATGTTTACATTAAAACAATAGTCATCTTTGACGTTTCGGTTTATTGACTGACTAAACCATCATCAGAAAGTTAACTACAAATTTTTAAAAAGAACTTATTTTATCAGGTTTACTAATAATAACACAAATAGACATACCTTTTAACTATGATGAACAATCTTAGCACTAATACTACTACATTTTAACAACCATGTACTCTCTACGAGACACAGAGTTAAACTATTATTTACTAACTTGCCTTAACAACCAAATTTGCATCGTACCTTTTAGAAGGTATAATGGATGGAAAATCCACTATAGGTACAAAATGTTTTGTGAATAATGCAAAAATTTTATTTTTATGACATAATTAGGCCTCCATAAACTGAACTTAAATTTTCGGTATCTGACCTGAAATTGATGGTGTTATTGGTTTTTTTAATATGAATCATTTCTTTAATATTCCTTTTTTTGTTATTCGATTCAAACTCTAAAATTTGAACATTATTGAAATTGAAATTATGTAGTTCGTCAAGAGCATGTTTGGATAGGGCTGTGGGGTTATGGTTGGTATTACGCAGGCTATTCTTATGTTCTTTTATTCGGTTTTTTAAATGTTGTTTTGTTTGTCCTATATATGTTTTTGGACAATCAGAACAGTCAATTTTATATATTAGATTTGTCTGAAATTCTTTAGGTGTTTTTGGTTTTAAATGTGTAAATAATTTATTAGTACTATTGTTTGGTTTTTCGGCGATATTTATGTTGTATGGTTTAAGGACTTTTTTAATTTTTTGATTTATAAGGGGTATGTGCGGTAATGAAATATAATTACTTTCGGTGTTCTGAGTTTCGCGATTTGTGGAGTTATTGTATATTTTATTAATCCGGTTTTTAATGATCGGTTCACAGAAGTGTTTGGGGTAATTATTTTTTTGTAAAACGTCTCTAACTTTTCTAAGATTTTGTGGTCTATTTATCGGATTAGTTAATATGACAGCCCTATCAACTAGTGAATTGACTACGCTTTTTTTATATTTAATAGGTGTGTATGAATTAAAATTGAGATATCTGCCTGACCATACAGGTTTTGTGTACCAGTTTGTCTCGATGTTGCCTTCTATGTCGTAAGAAATATTAATGTCTAAAAATTTTTTTTTTTTTTTTTTTTTTTTTTTTTTTTTTTTAGACATTAATATTTCTTACGACATAGAAGGCAACATCGAGACAAACTGGTACACAAAACCTGTATGGTCAGGCAGATATCTCAATTTTAATTCATACACACCTATTAAATATAAAAAAAGCGTAGTCAATTCACTAGTTGATAGGGCTGTCATATTAACTAATCCGATAAATAGACCACAAAATCTTAGAAAAGTTAGAGACGTTTTACAAAAAAATAATTACCCCAAACACTTCTGTGAACCGATCATTAAAAACCGGATTAATAAAATATACAATAACTCCACAAATCGCGAAACTCAGAACACCGAAAGTAATTATATTTCATTACCGCACATACCCCTTATAAATCAAAAAATTAAAAAAGTCCTTAAACCATACAACATAAATATCGCCGAAAAACCAAACAATAGTACTAATAAATTATTTACACATTTAAAACCAAAAACACCTAAAGAATTTCAGACAAATCTAATATATAAAATTGACTGTTCTGATTGTCCAAAAACATATATAGGACAAACAAAACAACATTTAAAAAACCGAATAAAAGAACATAAGAATAGCCTGCGTAATACCAACCATAACCCCACAGCCCTATCCAAACATGCTCTTGACGAACTACATAATTTCAATTTCAATAATGTTCAAATTTTAGAGTTTGAATCGAATAACAAAAAAAGGAATATTAAAGAAATGATTCATATTAAAAAAACCAATAACACCATCAATTTCAGGTCAGATACCGAAAATTTAAGTTCAGTTTATGGAGGCCTAATTATGTCATAAAAATAAAATTTTTGCATTATTCACAAAACATTTTGTACCTATAGTGGATTTTCCATCCATTATACCTTCTAAAAGGTACGATGCAAATTTGGTTGTTAAGGCAAGTTAGTAAATAATAGTTTAACTCTGTGTCTCGTAGAGAGTACATGGTTGTTAAAATGTAGTAGTATTAGTGCTAAGATTGTTCATCATAGTTAAAAGGTATGTCTATTTGTGTTATTATTAGTAAACCTGATAAAATAAGTTCTTTTTAAAAATTTGTAGTTAACTTTCTGATGATGGTTTAGTCAGTCAATAAACCGAAACGTCAAAGATGACTATTGTTTTACTGTAAACATTTTGACCGCAACCCCATGGAAAAATAAAACCATATATATATATATATATATACAGGGTGTCCCAGGATAGGTGTTACGATAGGACAAATGGGTCAAAAAATTTTGAATTTGAAAATGGCATTTTGGAAACATGCCCCGCTTGGTCCAAAACTGAGGAATACAAAATTTCACTTGGATTGGTATTATACAGGGCGAGTTATAACTAAAAATATGAAAAATGGCCAAGAGTAAAGTACTCTTATTTGTCCAAATGGAACAAAAGCTTAGCAGAAAAAGTTGTTCAGAAATGTAACTAATATCATAATTTGAAATTACAGCTTTCTAGTCAATATTTTTATTTTTGTCAAATTTTTTGAAATGTAATAGTACATTTTCCACCACTATCGTATTCGGTTTTTTATTATACTTGGAAACTACGTTTTCTAACATGTAATATGTACATTTACCAGGTATAGCCTAATAATGTATTGTAATACGATATTGGTGGAAAATGTACTATTACATTTCAAAAAATTTGACGAAAATAAAAATATTGACTAGAAAGCTCTAATTTCAAATTATAATATTAGTTTCATTTCTGAACAACTTTTTCTACTAAGCTTTTGTTCCATTTGAAAAATTAAGAGTACTTTACTCTTGGCCATTTTTCATATGTTTAGTTATAACTCGCCCTGTATAATACCAATCCGAGTGAAATTTTGTATTCCTCAGTTTTGGACCAAGCGGGGCATGTTCCCAAAATGCTATTTTCAAATTCAAATTTTTTTGACCCATATGTCCTATCGTAACACCTATCCTGGGACACCCTGTATATATATATATATATATATATATATATATATATATATATATATATATATATATATATATATATATATATATAGATATATATATATATATTTTATTTATTCTTGGGTTTTGTTAGTCCTGGATAAAAATTAAAAATTGTACGTTGGTCTTTACATACTTTTTATTTGTTAAATTTTGACGTTTCGGTCCTTTTCTTTAGACCTTCTTCAGAAATATTTATATGTTGCTAAAAAAATAGCTGATGTCAATTTTTTTTTCTCTTGTCATTATTTAAATACTACTTAAAAATACGCACAGAAAACACAGACATACCTTGAAGGAAAATCACTGGCAAGTTTCTCCAAACATTTCACAAATTGCCTGATGCATTGGTGGTGTGTTTTACTTTTAAAATTCTTTGTTTTTTAAATTACACCAAATTGGTGTAATTTAAAAAACAAAGAATTTTAAAAGTAAAACACACACATTCTTTTAAAATATTGCAACATGGACAACACATAAGTTAAAACTGGCGGAATGATATTATTATTGTTAGAATGGTGAAACGGAATTTTTGATTTTGCTACTCCCTTTTTTAGCATTTTTTGTTGGTGTTGGTTTTTTACCTTTTGTGAAAGTAGGGAGAATATGTTAATAAGTTAATTAGTGTTATTTAATTATGTTATGGTAAATTTTGCTTAGATTTTTTGTATCCGTTTTGGAATTTATGTTTTTTGGGTTTTTTTGAATTTCAATCATTTCATAAAATTCTCTTTTTTTTGTGTGGGTTTCAGTCCGTAAGATTTTTACGTTTTCGAAATCGAAAGTTTGTTGCTTTTCTACACTATGGTTGGTTAGGGCTGTTTTATTTTTTTTTTATCGTACTTGTGACTGTTAAGACGATTCTTTAAATATTGACTACTCTGACCTATATAAACACTGTCGCAGTCTTTACACGGTATTTGATAGACTACGTGACTTTTTTTGTGTTTTGGAATTTTCGATTTAAGGGTGCCAAAGGTTTCTTTTCTTTAGAAGGTTATATCCTTTATGGGCGACTTCAATATTATGTTTACTAAAAGTTTTTTTTATTTTTTCTGATAAACCTGGGATATATGGTAGGGAGAGAAGGTTTTTGTTTTTTGAGTTGTTGTTGTTAGGTTGGTTTTTGTTGTAAAAAATGTGTATTCTTTTTTTAAAAATATTGTTTATTAGATTTTCAGGATAATTGTTTAATTTAAGTGCCTGTTTTGCTTTTTTTATGGCATTTTCTCGATATTTGGTGCTAGACAGTTTAATTGCTCGGTCTGCAAGACCAATGATTACTGATTTTTTTTTGGGAAATTGGGTGCTGTGAGTTAAAGTTTACGTATCTGGATGACCATGTTTCTTTTGTGTACCATTCTGTTTTATATGGTTATTTTTATGATGTAAGGTTATATCTAAAAAGTTGATTTTGTTTTGTTTTTCTAGCTCTATTGTAAATTGAAGTTTGTTGTGGTAACTATTGAATTGGTCTAGTATGTCTTGAGTTTTGTTTTTAGGTACTGCTGCAATGCAGTCATCGACATACCTAAAGAAAAAGGGGATTTGGTAGTTCAATTTATTGAGAATGTTTTCTTCGAGGTCCTCCATTACAAGTTGGGCTATTACGCTGGATATTGAGGCACCCATTGCACAACCTTCAATTTGTTTATAAAATTTGTTTTCATATAAAAAGTATGTGGAGCTCAATGTTAGTTCAACCGCATGCAGAAATTCATCTAATGGAATATCGGTGAAATTCTTTATTTCGTCCCACTTTTTTATAATTATTTCTTTCGTTAATGCAGTGGGTATATTTGTGTATAGAGATATGACATCTAATGATACTAGGGTATAGTCATTTGGTAAATTTACATTTTTTATTTTATCTTTAAAATCTACGGAATCTTTTATGTAGTAACTATTATTATTTATTATATGTTGTAAGATGTTTTTTAGGAATTTTGAAAGTTTCTCAAAAGGTGACTGGATACATGATACTATCGGTCTAAGAGGGATTCCCTGTTTATGAAGTTTTGGTAACCCGTAAATTCTAGGTGGTAGCGCGTTTTGAATTTTGAGTTGTTTGGCAGTATCCGGTGAAATGTACATTTGGTTTTCCCATCGAGTGACGAGATTGTTGTTGTTTTTTTGATATGTATTAGTGGGGTCATTTTTTAATTCTTTATAGGTGGTATTGTCTTGTAAGAGTTCGCTCATTTTCTTATCATAATCTTGGTCAAGCATTATTACTGTTTTGTTTGACTTATCAGGTTTTAAAACTTTTAGGTTTTTATTCTGTTGAAGAAATGATTTTGTTTTTTTAACTTTATTTAGAAAGATTTTTTGTTGTTTTTTTATTAGTGTTTGTTCTATTGAAATTGTTTTTGTAATTTGTTATAATATTACAGCATTTTGATCGTAGGTCATCTTTAGTGTCTGTATTGAGCTTTATTTGTGATGCTTCAATGTTAGTAACTATATCTGGAATAGGGATTTCATCCGGGGATTCAAGGGGTACTGCAAAGTTAGGCCCTAGGCTTAGAATTTCATTGACATAGTTAGGTATGTCAATATTTGCAAGGTTCTCAATCCAGTTTGGGTTATTATTCGAAACAATCACACTTTTATTACTCAAACGGTCAATTTTATTAATATTTTTACGTTTTATTCTTTGAAAAATGCTTTCAATCTTTTCCGTTTTCCGATCTATAAAAGATGTTAAAATGTTTTGTGGTAGTAAGGTTCTTAGAGTGTTAGTGGTTTGTGTGATGCTAATTTGCAAATTATGTAGGGTCTTTGTTACATCTGTAATTAATAAATTCAAGATATTCTGTTTAAAGTGTTTCAGAGTGCCGTCGTTGAATTTTCCTTCAAGGTCTTTACACTTAAAAATAATATGCTTTGTTTTAAAGTTCAAAAAGGTTGGTGTTATGTTGTTGTTCCTGCATCTTAAGAGAAAAATTCTTCTATTTTTTTGTTCACATTGCTGTATGCATTCCTTGCAGTAGAGATTCATTTGAGTTACAGCGGTCTCTCCAAAATCTTTGGCGATGTTTTTATAAGATAGCAAATTTTCACCCATGCTATTATGTTGAGGTTTGTTTTTGTTTTTTTGGACTTTTCAGCCCAAGAAAACAAAAACAAACCTCAACATATATATATATATATATATATATATATATATATATATATATATATATATATATATATATATATATATATATATATATATATATATATATCCCATATACCTACAGTAGGGTGGGCGAAAAAACCTTTTTTTCCAAATGCAAAAAGTAAGTGCACAAAAAGTTGTCTTTGGATACACATAATACGTGGTTACAATTTTAGTCAAATCGATTAACATATTCAGCGTCCGCAACGACCTTGAAATATTAAAGAACTTGTTTTTAAATTTTCGAAATTTTAAATTTTTAAGAATATCAAAAATATATCCCTATACAATGCAATGATTGAAAGTGCACTCAATTAGTTAGTAAATACCCGAATCTGTACATTAAGGTCTTCAGCTTCCGCAACGACCTTAAAGTTTTGAAAAATAGACAAAAATTAGTCTATTTATTAACGTTAAAAAGTGTCTATTTTATATTGATTTAACTCGTTTACATCACCAAATTATATTATATTACGACTAGTAATACCCCCTGCACAAAATTAAGCCGACAAGGGCGGACATGTCACGCGGCGAAAGCTCTGCCGTTTTAGTGATTTCAGTTTGATCATTTGATCAGAGCAATAGTAAAGTGCGGATCAAAGTTCAATTCGTGCGTGTTTTAGCAAGTCTCTGGAGAGTTCGGCAGTTACCAGGACTTAAATAATATGGTGTTACCTACATTCAAAGATGTTATGTGCTAGTATAATCTCGTAAAACGTGATATTATACGTGATAATGGGAAAGAGCCGTCGGTTCCCGTTATCGCTGATGTTGTTGCAAAAAGGTAGAAGAAATTTGGAAAAGGGCGTCAATAACTGCTTTCTCTCGGTTCGCGATAACTTCTACGATTCAGACTTATAATAAATCGGTTCAGACTATAAAGATACGCAACAAAAGAAATGACAAGGCAATCAAACAAAAAACTTGAACAGATTCTTTAGAAAGCCGACAATCTTTTTGATATAGCTGCCTGGCAAATGTACTGTTCTAACAAAAAGCACATGCAGTTCTGAAAGAAAAGTAGCTAAATAAGAACAAACTTTTATTGTGAACAAACTTTTCTTGTAGATGAACCAACGGAAGTTATACCCTCACCTGTGACGTAGAAGCCATATCATTCTTAGTTACATTTCCTGCAGCTTTATAATCTAAGTTAAACTTCAAAACATTTTGTGGAGATTCAGATGATGTAATTGAGTCAGTGCTAACCGTGGAAGCGGGAGATTATGACCATTCATTGACATCCTCGACACTTTTTTTACCATTTCCTTCTCATGCTCAATCCTTCTTCTTTCAAGTTTCATTGAAAGTTTTTCGATAGTCTTTATATCAATTCCAGCCATAACCATGGTCCTACTAGTTCGTTCATCTACAAGGAAAGTTTGTTCTTGTTGAGGTACTTTTCTCTCAGAACTGCATGTGCATTTTGTTAGAACAGTACGTTTGCAGGCAGCTATATCAAAGAAATTGTCGGCTTTATGAAGGAACTCTTCAAGTTTTTTTTATATACCTTGTCATTTCTTTTGCTGCTTTTCTTTATAGTCTGAACCGATTTATTATAAGTCTGAATCCTAGAAATTATCGCGAACCGAGAGAAAGTAGGTATTGACGTTATTTTCCAAATTTCTTCTACCTTTTTGGCAACCACATCAGCGATAACGGGAACCGACGGCCCTTTCCCACTATCATGTATCTTATTATCATGTTTTACGCGATTATAATAGCACATAACATCTTTGTATGTAGGTAACACCATAGTATACTGGTTCCTGGTAACTACCGAACACTCCACAGAGTTTCCGCCATTTTCTTTAAACACGTACGAATTGAACTTTGATCCGCACTTTACCACTGCTCTTATCAAAAATCAAACTGAAGTCACTAAAACTGCGCTTGTCTCCTTAGTTTTGTGGAGGGGGTATTACTACAGTCGTAAGATAATATAATTTGGTGATGTAAATGAGTTAAATCAATATAAAATAGATACTTTTTAACGGTTATAAATATATTAATTTTTGTTCATTTTTCAAAACTTTGGGGTCGCTGCGATAGCTGAAGACCTTAACGCACAAATTCGCGTTTTTACTAACTAATTACGAGCACTTTCAACCAGCATTAGATAATATTTTTAATATTCTCAAAAAATTGAAAATTTCGAAAATTTAAAAGAATGCTCGTTTTTACAAATTCTTTAATATTTCAAGGTCGTTACGGGGGCTGAAGATGTTAATCGATTTGACTAACATTTTAACCGCGTATTATGTGTACCCAAAGATAACTTTTTATGCACCTACTTTTTTGAATTTCGAAAAAAAACGATTTTTTAGGCCCACCCTAACCTACAGTACCTATGTTCGCGGATAGGGTTTAGAAGAGGACAAATGGGCCAAATTTTGCAAGATACGTAAAAATGTCACTATTAATAAAAGTTCTTGCTTGTAAAATAAATAATTCAATAAAAAATTTAATATTTTATTCAGGGAGCATAAAAAATACGAAAATGTTATTTTGCGTAAGAGTAAACATACCTTATTTATCATTTTCTACCAAAAGAACAAAAATGAAATATGTTTTAAATTAAACCCTAAGCTGAAGTACAAGATTTAATTTAAAAAATCAAATATTAAAAGTACTTAAGACGGGAGTTTGGTCGCTCAAAATCTGACTAAAATTAACGGTCAAAAATAAGTGAAAATTACTCCCTTATCCTTATATATTTTGTAGATGGCACCTACAATATTATTTTATAAAATTATTTGGAAAATGACTTCTACAGGTGTACATCTAACCCACAAAGACGTAAGTTTGTATTTTATGGCTACTTTGTTTATTGATTGACAGATGGCGCTCGGCTCGTACATGCAAATTAATAAATTGGGATCATATTATACCGTGTACCAAATAAAATATGAGTGTGATTCAAGGTTTTCATTTACTATAAATAATAATATGATCAGAAATTAGTTTTAAGTGTACTTTTTCAACCAAGCCCAAATAATATTTTGGTAGGAATCGTCCATTTACTACTGATTATCTTTTTTTACGCATTATTTCTGAGATTATTTCATTTCGTGCACGAAAAGAAATATACATTATGCAGGTATAAGGGTTATTCCAAGCAAAACAATAAATTTTGTGTTGTGGGGTCATATAATCGGTTAATTTTGGCCACCGTTAATTAAGTCGCCAAATAAATAATTTTTATATTTAGCAGAACTCATCACTGATGAGTTGGCAGTAAGTGCGCTTTCGCCAAAGGATGAAGATTTGAGTGTCAGAATGGTGGATGATGGATGTATAGAAATATCTCCTTCCCAAAAAGAAGTAGAATGTATGATGGTGTGCCGAAGGGGCATTAAAGTTTGAGGGTGGAAACGTCGTAGGGTGAGGGGTGTGGGGTAGTGTCACAACGGCAGGGGTGAAAGAAAACAGCGTTTTCGCCAAAGAATTGGAAAGATATGAGTGGATTTTGGATGGTCTTTGGGAGAAAGGTGTCTTTAAAGGTCTTTTAGCATGCGGTGCATTACTTTTTTATAAATGAATCTGATAAGTCATCAGATTCTTTTATAAAAAGGTAATGCACCGCATGCTAAAAGACCTTTAAAGACACCTTTCTCCCAAAGACCATCCAAAATCCACTCATATCTTTCCAATCCTTTGGCGAAATCGCTGTTTTCTTTCACCCCTGCCGTTGTGACACTACCCCACACCCCTCACCCTACGACGTTTCCACCCTCACACTTTAATGCCCCTTCGGCACACCCTTATTCACACTACTTCTTTTTGGGAAGGAGACATTTCTATACATCCATCACCCACCATTCTGACACTCAAATCTTCACCCTTTGGCGAAAGCGCACTTACTGCCTTCCTGACATTCCACCCTCACACCCACATCATCATTGATAAGCGACTTTCTCATTTTGTCGCTATTCCTTTAGCACCGGTGCTCCTCAATTCCTCCTCCGAGCCACTCGATCATCTGTATCTCACTATAAACAGTCTCTCTCATACACATTACACACGGTTGCTATGTACGTTTCGGTGCTTGCTAGGCAGCAGAGCACTGTTTTACCGACATGACGTCATTCCATAAGAGATGCATGTAAATTTGAATTTCGCGGGCTGATAAAGTTGTTTACTATCGGTATGTCCGTTTTATACGTCTGGCGTCTTTAACAATACATACAAATACAATACAAATACTCCTAACCTAAAGAAGCACACCATTTTGCCGTAACATATTTCTAACAATGTGTTTTCCATTTTTTTTTCAGTTACTTCTAACTTCTTCAATATATACCTAACGTACTACTGCCAGAACGAATTATTTTTTCAGAAAATATATTATTCCCTTTAGATTCATAATTTATATGTGTTATCAAAAAATTTACTCCAATTTTATAAACTTTACCATCAGAAATCAGAAATTATTTTATTTGGTACACTGTATATTACTCATATTAAATATATTAAACGTAAATACATCTTTCTCCAAAATCTTATAGAAAACTGTAAACAAACTATTGAGCCGACCTCTTTATACCAGGTGCTGAACTTTTGCCTGGTTCTTGTCTAAGTAACCACCAGTCCGTGAAATTAAATATGGCGGAAAAATATCGACCATATGATATAATATTTAGTTTTGGATGGATATTGGCCGAATAAAGGCATTTTTTCAGTTGAAACTTTCTAAAAACAATTCTCGTAATTTAATCTCGGATCTAACCCATTTTTGTTAGATTCTGTGACACAAGTTTTTAAATTGTTATTATTTTTGTTTGTTGATTACGTGACAATGTGGCCAAAATTTCTGATAAAAAATATGTTAGATCGGAGCTTAACATTTTAGCTTTCAATACATGTCTCTAAATTGTTCTAAAATTGCGTAGATTTTAAAAAGACCTTCCTGAAACGAGGCGCTGCAAGACAGATTTTTCCGGATTCCACCCTTAACGCGTTTTACCACATTATCTTTTTAAAGTCCCAACTATTCTCTCTCACACCTTTAACCAGAGTATTAGTTTCTATATATTAAACAATAATGACACCTATGGATATTTTCGTAAATGTCTTTCTTAAATAAAGTCAAAATAACGGTCATTCAAGTGCAATTTTTAAATAATACGAGCAATTAATTAAACTTAAAAGAATGTCATATAAACTAAGCAAAACAATAAAGATATCAAAATTCAACATCTCCACCCCTATTTTCAACACTTTTTGTATATGTTTCCTTAGATATCTGAAGGAATTTCTTCCTGGGATATTAAACGAACTGCCTGTTTAATTCTGCCTCTTAGCACGTCAATATTATTTGGTATTGGACTGGCATAAACAATTTGTCTAAACCCATAGAAACATATCGGCCAACGTTAAGTCGAGACTCCTTGGGGACCACAAAATTGGGCCATTTCTACCAATAGACCATTTTCTATTTAATATATTCAATATATTCAATTTCTACATTTGGACCAAATCTGTGGTGAAGCCGTTCTGTTACATCGCGAGCGCAATGTGCTGGACAACCATCTTGTTGAAAATACATTTTTTGGTGAAATGGCAAATTTTCATGTTCATCGCTAAAAAATGTATCCAGCATTTCTAAGTAAACTATTCCATTGCAAGTGATATTAAAAAAATATGGGCCTGTAATACCATGCACAGGTATTATAGTGCACCACACGTTTACGTTTGTAAAATAGTGTCTTTGCCTCATTACTCTAAATTCGGACTTTTCTCGAGACCAGTACCTCTGACATGCTGGGATAGGGCTGTTATTAGAAAATGTACATTCATCAGAAAAATAATTAACTTATAAAAATGCATATTTCCACTTAAAATTTGGTCTCCCACTCCTAAACAAAAATCTAGTCCTTTCGGTTCATCTCCCTCTTTCAGTGTTTGGTTAAAGTGAAGTTTGAACGAAAATATATTTTCTTATAAGATAATCTGACGAATATGAGTTTTTTTCACAACTTTAGCAGCAGATGTAGCACGATTTCTAAGGGACATCACAGGAGTGATGTCACAGACAAACTGAAGAACTAAAACTGTGGCAGCATCGTTTTGGTCATATTTCTTCTTCTTTTTTTTTTGAGATTCCGAAACCGAACTGAAAACCGAACCAGTTCTTTGGAACTTTTTTATTGTGTTGTAGATTGTAATTTTAGTTATTGGAATTCCTACTTTCTCGGTAAATTTTTCCATGATGTAGCGATATGATACTTGGCCATCCCCATAACACTGGACTATCAAAAATCCTTTGTTCAGTAGATAGCATTTTGATGAGAAGTATTTTAAATTAAATATCTGCATCATTTATTAAAGACATTGACAAACACGACCATAGGTGTCATTATCGCTTAACATATAGAAACTAGTACTAGTGGTTAAAGGTGTGAGAGAAACTAGTTGGGACTTTAAAAAAAATTGCTATGAAACTCGTTACTTTTAATATTTAAATTTTTTAATGAAATTAAAGCAATGAAAGAAGTCTACTTGTCAGGGGTACATATAAATAAATACGTAAAATTGAGAATAATTTCTCTAAACCACCTGAAAATTCCTTATACTATAAGGGTTTGAACAAATCATGGTAAAAGAGCTATTCTCCGGGCTATATGCCCCTCCGAGCGCTGGATTACATACCAAAATTTGCCGTATTTTGACTAACCCTGTTATGTAATCTGGTATGTAATCCAGCGCTCGGAGGGGCATATAGCCCGGAGAATAGCTGTTTTACCATGATTTGTTCAAACCCTTATAGTATAAGGAATTTTCAGGTGGTTTAGAGAAATTATTCTCAATTTTACGTATTTATTTTAATGAAATCTTGTTCTTCGGCTTAGGGTTTAATTCACTGAAAAAAAGGATACCTTGGTTAAAACGCATTTGCCTTTTACTCAATGAAACCGCGACTTTGAATAGGACCAAATGAATATTCTCTTAAAAAATGTATTTATGTATTTATTCTCTTATTTATCAAACCATTATATGATTCTGAATAAATGAAATATGCGGTTGGCCTAAGACTAACGGTCTGTTTTCAAAATACAAGATTTCTTAATTTTCTTGGCCTAAGGAATGAATCGACATAATTGAAAATAGTAATTTATTGTCTTAAGAGTTCAGGTTCTTAATTAAAGAGTACCTTTTTTGAGTATCTTCAATTTATTAATACAGAAATTTAAATGAAATAACTGATTTCTTAATTGTAGTTTCCCTATTTTTTATGTTATTGGTTGAAAATCGTGGTTTCTTGCTTTAAAGGCATCATGCTTTAAGGCAAATAAAATTATTTCCAAGCAAAATTGTAAAGTTTATAATAGAAACTAAATTATATTCGGTGATAGGTCACCGGATTCTTCGTTGAAGACCGTCTCGGAGTTGATATAAACGATTCTACTTTGGTCCGATGTAGACATTTTCAAACGTTTCGCCTTCAGTTGCTTGGATAAAACATCGCACATCTGAATAATCCACAGTCTAAGTTCCAGCCCCTCAAAAATTATAGTGTGTTAGTTACTACGTTATTCTCAAATAATAAACCTAAACACACGAACACGCACACAAGCACAAGGCAACCTGAGCAAACCTGAAGAAAAAGTCTGTATTGACTTCGCTTTATAAGTAATTAGAGTTCACTTTGTGTACACTTTGTTTCATTGTCATTGCTTTTATTATAAGACTCAATTTGTCAAGATCACTGAATATCTTAACACAAGTGGAGCTATTTTTTATTGTTTAAAACACATTTGATATTTGTTCTTTTGGTAGAAAATGATAAACAAGGTATGTTTACTTTTCGCAAAATAACGTTTTCGTATTTTTTATGCTCTCTGTATAAAAAAAATAATTTTTCATAACGATTATGATGATGCTAATTTTGCCGGAACATAGAATTTTGATGCCAGCTACATTTGTGACTATCTTGAACTATACCAATGAAATTGACTTCAAAATGTCGGTTCCTGTCGGAGATTATCTTATAATTACGGGGAGCTAGACCTTGCCGCAACTAGGGATGGGCGATAATGGGTTTTACCTATCGATAACCATCGGCAAGGTACCTATCGATAAGTTTTAGTTATCGATATGCCGATACTTATCGATTTATCGATAACTATCGATATATCGATAACTATCGATATATCGATAACTATCGATAACTATCGATATATCGATAACTATCGATTTATCGATATATCGATAACTATCGATAACTATCGATATATCGATAACTATCGATATATCGATAACTATCGATATGTCGATAACTATCGATATATCGATAACTATCGATATATCGATAACTATCGATATATCGATAACTATCGATATGTCGATAACTATCGATATGTCGATAACTATCGATATGTCGATAACTATCGATATATCGATAACTATCGATATATCGATAACTATCGATATATCGATAACTATCGATTTATCGATATATCGATTTATCGATATATCGATAACTATCGATAACTATCGATATATCGATAACTATCGATATATCGATAACTATCGATATGTCGATAACTATCGATATATCGATAACTATCGATATATCGATAACTATCGATATGTCGATAACTATCGATATGTCGATAACTATCGATATGTCGATAACTATCGATATATCGATAACTATCGATATATCGATAAATATAAATATCGATATATCGATAACTCCGACATATCAATAACTATCGATTTATCGATAACTATAAATTATATATATTAATACTTATAGATACATTAATATACATTTAAAAGGTAGTTCGTAATCGTAAGTGTTCGCTCGACCCGATATTTACCAAATTTCTGCTTTCTGGAGGTTTACGAGAAGTGCTTTAGCAGTATATTATAATAATTAAAAAATTAATTACTGATAATGCACTAGGTGTTCCGAAATTAACGTACAATAATTCTAAGGCAGTTAATTAAAAATATACTGTAAGTTCATTAAAAACATCCTTTGAAAAACTAATAATAAGGCATTAACTCAAAATCGGAAACACATTTAAAACTAGTAATAGGTAAGCCAACGTCTGTTTTTGAGTAAAGGAAGTTGTGGGTAAAAAAATTACCATTTTTTTTAATGTACTGGTTTAGAATGCACAGTTTTGAGTAAAACTAATTCAACAGTGATGCAAAAGCTGGGCAATTCTTTCAGATAGGCAGCTCAAATTACTTCTGTATCTTGAAAACAAAGCTGAAGGCCCGGATTTATATATCTTTTTCCCACAGTTATGTAAGAAATCACATTCTAAAATTTAATACACTTAATGAACCCGCTTTGTCCTGATTTTTATCATCTGATGGTTTTTGTTGCTTTGAAGTTTTACTACCTACGTTAGAAGAATTCTTATCAAGAGAATAGTATCATACAGAGCTTTGCGAAGATTTTTTTTAATAGGCACAATTACCTGTTTCGTTTTACACTATGTGGAAAGCATTTTTCTTCATTACACATGGGAAAGCGATTTGTGTAACTTAAGCAAATTATTTAATACTATAAGCACAGAAAACGTAACAACGGATGCGTGGGCACGGTGCATGTGGATCCTCCCTCAATATGACGTACGTTTAATGGACTGATGATTTGACAAACCATTTGGTCATTCGCGCCAGTTCGGCGTGGTTTCGGGGTCGCTAAAATTTGATGGAAGTCACGCTTAAAATACATTTTTGCCGAGCTTATGATGACGTAAAGCTGTAAGAGGCTTAATTCTTAAAAATAACTTTTATTTAAAAAATAATCTTTTTCCTTTGGACAAGGAGGTACCTAACTAAAATTAAGATACCATGGACTCTTCCTAAGCCAGCGAAAAATGAATAAAATTTGCTTAGGTATATTTAAAGAGTTTCACCACGTACTATCAGCAAGTATAACCTATCGATATATCGATAACTATCCATATATCGAGTAATATCGATATATCGATGGTTATCGATATATCGATAACTATCGATATATCGATAACTATCGATATATCGATAACTATCGATATATCGATCGGCAGTTATCGATATATCGGCAGTTATCGATAATTATCGATATATCGATAGTTATCGATATATCGATAGTTATCGATAGTTATCGATATATCGATAGTTATCGATAGTTATCGATAGTTATCGATATATCGATAGTTATCGATAGTTATCGATATATCGATAGTTATCGATATATCGATATATCGATATTTTTTAAAACATTTATCGATTGTCGATATATCGATAGTTATCGATAACTATCGATATATCGAAAAAAATTCCCATCCCTAGCCGCAACCACAAAACCACCATCATTGATTTTTTTTGGATAATTTTGCCCCTTGGCATTCTCTCATGCTACTGCATGCCATTTCGTGTCCAATCGAGTCAATTCCATATGCGCTTACCTTCTTGGACGATGGCAAATTAAAATTAAAAACATCTGCAAAAGTCTTGGCACGGAATCTCCCTTGCGAAATAAAGATAACTAAGTGCATATAATAAAATTGAGGAAGTGACTCCGCTGCCGGCGCCGGCAGCCATCATGCATGCCGAGGTGGGTGCCGGGGAAGTGACTCCGCTGCCGGCGCCGGCAGCCGAGCTGGGAGCCGGCAGCATTAGAAAATTAGTGTCAAAATAAGATGAGAATCAAAATTCCTTAATTCAATCGAAAAATAATAATTTATTATAGTGTAAACTTTAACGAAACTTAAATCTTCCTACAAAAATATAACAATTGTTATTATTCTGCGAATTTAAGGGTAGAAATAAGAAAAATAAACATTAAACTTTTCCTAAAATTAAGTCTTCGCTTTCTTAGTCCTTTTGCGATTCAACCTTATTACTGTATTTCCAAGTCTCTTCGGACGTGCATCACGTTTTTTGACCTTTGTTGGTATCTGTATGTCTCGTAATTCACACTTAGGCTGTTCTTTATACCTTTTTCCTATTTCTGAACTTAGACGTTCCACTGAAGAAAATGTTTAAGTTGCAGCCTATTTTTAATTGAAACTTTTGATCGTGGTTCGCACATATGTATTGTAATCAAACTTTTCATACTTTCAATAAGAGTGTTCAATTTGTCTGATATCAATTTGATTGGAATTCTTGTCTTCTATGGACATATTGCCATTTTTTTGAGGTATAAATATCTAGCAGAGCATATGGATCTATAACTCTGTGTCTCTGTTTTGCTAGAAAATTGAAATAAGCTTTGGATGAAGTATGATTGTCATTTTGTTCAATCCCCAGGATGCATAGAAATTGTTTACACTAGTGTTGGGAATAATCGAATGAATTAAATAATCGAAATATTAGCTCTCGAATGATTTTAATAATCGAATGATCATTCGAAATAATCATTCGAATCAAAAAATATAGCAAATGAAACTGCACAATCTTGAAATTTTTTTGCTTGGATTGGCCGTTTTCGATAAAAACAAAAAAATGTAAAGTTATACATAACATTATTTATTAGTATAATTTGTTAAAAATAACAAAAAGTAAGAGATACATGAAAACAAAAACACTTCTTTAAACAAATTTGGCAACTAGCATGACTCCCCTTTATGCATTAAAAATTGTCACCAAATTTCAACTTTATACTAATTTGCGTCCTCTAGATATTTAGGAAAAACCTTTTACAAAAATTCTACACCCTGTGTATTAAAAACAAAGTCTTTTAGGACCTATGTTTTGTCTTAAAATTAAGTAAGGAATAATACCCTCAAGTTTGGCCACATACTTTACTAACACCCTATATATATCATTATGCGTTGTCGAGAGATGAAATAATGCTCGATCGATATCGAAGGATCATTCGAAATAAACAATCACTCGAATGAAAAAATCATCCGAGACCCAGACAATATTAAAAACATGCTATGCGTTGTCGAGAGATGAAATAATGCTCGATCGATATCGAAGGATCATTCGAAATAAATAATCATTCGAATGAAAAACACATCCGAGACAATCGCATCGTAACGCAACGTCGAGTGCCGAGTCGGCGACGGCATCATTTCGTATTTCGTCTCGTCATTCGAAGCGGCGAAAGGCGATTATTATTATTATATTATAATCTCTCGGCTAAATCATTCGAATGATCGCGCTGACTTCTCGAGATATCTCGAGTGATTTGAATAATGGAATGATCGATTATTTTTCATTCGAGATATCCCATCGCTAGTTTACACTCACTTACTTTCAAGAAAATGCTAGCCTGGCAGCCTTTCTTACACGTGGAACACTGCCTTGTTGACTTTTTATTTTTTGTCTTGAATGGTCTTCCACCTTTAACACAGGCTAACCGCAGATAATAGTATTTCAGAGCCGGATTAATATCCACCACACGATTAGGATTTCGTTGTCTTTGATTGTCATTTGTTCTGCTATCACGCAACCAAAACTCATTGTTTGTGGCTTTCTTGTATTCCACCAAAACATAATTAAAATTTTCATATGAAGAAAATTTATCACGCACTCATATTTTATAGTTTTTACGCAAAATTAAAACAACAGAATGTTTAAATATCATTTAAAATACGTAACTATAGTTATTTTAGGTTAGAACTGCCGGCATTCCGTTTTGGCCGTATCTGAACCGGCGCCAGCACCCGAGAAATTTTGTACCCGGGTGCCGGTGCCGGTATCCATGCATCAACATTTTGGGAACCGGCGCGGCGCCGGCTGCGGAGTCACGTCCTAAAATTTAAGCAACTTTTTCGCCTTTCGTCAGCAGTAACACATAAATTACTTTAACTGATCAGTTCTAATAACAAGTTAAACTGTTAGGTAACTATTACAATAATCAAGCAACTTTGAAGTAAAAATAGCCAATTCCAACTGATTTAAAGTTAAAACAATGAAACTATATTTAAAATTGCACGCACTGTATGAAGGCACTATTCTGTTTCATGAATAACAACATTGTTGTTATTTATTAGTATGTATCTTGCATAAGTATAGTAAGACACTATTGGCCAATAAGTACTATTTCTCTCAAATAAATGGTACTCCAATTGGAAGCAAAACCAACAAAGATTTAATTTTTTAAGTTGCCCACCTTGTATCTTGGGCATCAAAAGTGACTTTATTTATATCAACGGTACAAGCATTAGGTGTAGATATACTAAATACAATTTTTGTAAAATTAATCGTTTTTGAGTTAAAGCAACAAAAATAAAAATTATTTTTTAAATTACTTACTCTGTATATATTTAGCCGGAAATGTAGCTGGTTGCAAACCAGGGCCAAGCCTAACACTGCCGTATTGAAAATTTTAACAGACAGGCCGACAAAATGGGAAATCATGTTTTTCGTGATCAAGAGGCTTTGAAAAGACCTTTGGACGTAATTTTTGTCATGAATACAATAATAATTCCTCTCACGAGAAAAGTAAAAAATAATATTTGTTAAAAGCGCCACTGCTTTTGCCAACGAAAAAGCTGCGTAAGTATGCCAAGTCCTAGTAAACACAGAAACAGAAGTTAATTTTCCACGTCAGCTGTGTATAAAATATTATTTCTTTTAAGCTAATGTTGTAGAGTTGTCACAAAGCTACACAGCTATTTTTTTGTCTCACCTTGTATTGTATAAAGAACTTAATTTTTATTGAATGTTTTGGGCCGATCCAAATACATTTTTTAAACTTTTAAAGTTTTAGAATTATAACAGCAATAAGAAAACGCGATTTAAATTTGCGCACTCTGTATAACAGCGCACTTACTTAATTGTATAAAAAATAATAATAATTTATTGATGTGAACACAACCAGTGAATAAGTATCTAATATTTTATGTATGTATCTCAGGCAAATAGAACTTCAATTAGAGCAGAAATAGACCAAATTCAAAATGTGGAATTTTTTTCGGTTTCAAGAATCAAAGGTGCTTTCATCTATATCAGCGATAAAAGCCTTAACTGTATGCGAAATATAATAAAATTGTAAAATATAGTCAGTTCTAAAATGAATCGTTTTTCAGATTTTTTAAGGTGTATTTATTTCGCGGAAAGTGTAACCTTTTTCGAGCCAGGGTGAAGCCCAATTTATATTATGCAAAATGTGTTTCCTTTGGTCAAGTAGTTTCAAGTTATCGCATCAACAGAGAGACTCACAGATAGACAGACCTACAGATAGACAGACCGACAGAAAAACCAGCGGAAATGGGAAATCAGGTTTTTCGTGATCTAGACGAGTTCAAGACGTCAAGATTTGGAAAAAAATCTCGAGAGGTAATTTTTTCACGAATACGATAATACTTTCCTAGCGAGGGAAACAAAAAATATGGAAAGAAATGGCGAAACTGAACGCTATAATTACGCCCTGTATAGGTTTAATTATTATCGAAGGCTAATTTTTTTAAACTCACCTTGACATTGGGATTGAATAATTTAAAAACTAGTTTAAAAGGAACTTTATTTATGAAGGGGTTTCACGTCTAAAAAATAAAAGATTAAGATGAAGATTAAAAAATCACCTTAATGACCTGTCTTAATTTAACTTCTTTATTTTTCTGTGAGGAAAGTTAACTCAGAAAAGCCCACCCCCACTGCCTTATTGAACAGCAAAAGAGAGGGTGGAGTTCTTTACTGATTAGTATCAGCGACTATAAAGAATATAGACAGACACTCGATTACACCGAAAAGCCTGTCTCCCTTGAGACATTTGGTGGGTGTACTGGTCTATGGTTTAAAAGTTTATTTGTCCACCATTATAGTATATACATGTAGATACATAGTATAAATATTTATATAATGGTAGACAAACAAACTTTTAAGCCATAAACCAGTAAACTCACCAAATGTCTCAAGGGAGACCCGCTTTTCGTTGCACGGCAGTGTTCGTCTAGGTATTATTTAGTCTATGTTAGTAGCTATAAATCTTTTGATCTTTTGAGGTTTACTAATTAGATAGACTAAGAAAAATTTAAAAGTGAGTGACCAAAATATGAATGCATCCGGGCGATGGCTCATATTATTCTCGACCAAAGAAAATAAAAAGGGTTTGAGAAATGCCGGTTGCGTGTATTCAGTGCGAAACACGAGCCATCTATGAGCCACCTGCATGGTAACTCTGTTGCTAAAATGGACTTGTTCTTTACCGACTGAACAGTGACATCACCGGTCGGTAACCCACAAATTCCCTACTATACCGACTGGTAGTGCGGGAAAATTTCAAATCAAAATAAGTTTTGATTGGAACATTACAATAAATATAAATTATAAAATTTACTTTTTTTAATAACTTTATACTGAAATGGCAACATTATATACAATATTAAACGTAAAATAACTTCATATTAAAGTATATTTTGTTTTTAAAAGTCAATGTGGCCCATTCTTGAGTATTGTTACTAAAAAAAGTACATTTTATAAAATACATTTAATGCAATGCTACAAACAAAAGCTTAAAGTTGATAAGATTTCCAACAGTAGTTTTTTTATTACCAACAATGTCATCTTCAGGTAATAATAAAATATTAACAAATGTTTTAATAAAACAAATATTTTTGTTAAAAAAACATTTACTGGCCAAAAACCACTATATAGAAATCAATAGCAAAATCAATTGTAATACACAGACATTAAAAAATTCTGATTTCTTGATCTTGACTTTGACTTCTCGTATCAGCAATGGGGCCTCCTTGTGGTACACTGTAAAAAAAGAAAAAAGCAGTATCTTTTGCTCATAAAAAGAAAATAAATAAATTGTCGCATGTAAATCTATTATCATTGCAAATTAAATCAATAATAATTAGAATTAATTTTACAGGACTTTTCTGTAGGCCACAATTGACCTGCAATAACACTAAGTAAAAATGTTAGCAACCAATAAGGTCATTAATTCATATCGACGCTAGAGCTGAAACTTAAAAAGGTGAATTTATTATAACAATAAATAAAGAATTTAGTAGTATAAAAAATGAATAGTAATACATAATAATATGTACAAAAAAAGTATGATATAATCAGAAACATATTTGATTTTAGTTTTTTAGAGCCATGATTTAGATAAGCATATTTACAATGATAATTAAGTATGTGTATGTACAACACACAGTTAACAACTTCAACTTTACATTTTAAAAACATTCTAAATAGTTCCCCAGGTATAGCTTCCAGGCGGCAATATTTACAAAACGTACCTACATAGAAAGACGAAGAAATTCTATACACCTATCACAGAACAGAAATGTTTGGAACATACAAATATATTATACACATACATGCATTCTTAACAACTACTGAGTATCATACAATATAATGTCATTTTCAAGGCACTGATCACTATTACTACTTCAACTAATTCACAATCATCGTTTTCAAAAGTCTGTTCCATTGTGAGTAGCTCTTCCAAGTTTTTTTGCACTCCGGTACAAGTGGTAAGTTTGTCAAAATCGGTTATGTCGTCACAATTGGGAATTGAGTCAGTATCGGGTGGTATGTCAACATCGGTTATTATCTCACAATCAGGTGTCTTACAAATAGGTGACGTATATACATTGTCAACGGTTAAATTATTATTGTGACATAATTTTTGCTTCTTGAATCGATTCGTTTTTTAAAATGACCTTTAGAAAAATCTGGAGGATTTTTCTTATCGTTACAGTTTTTGAAAATAGATAACTTAATGCATTTATTAATTAGTTCATCATAAACTTCAACATGATCTTTACAAAATATAAACGATTGAAAACTGATTTGTAGCAAGATTTTATTTTCTGTTCTAAATGATATTCATGTCCTCGAGTTTCAAGATGGCCTTTTCTATTTAAACTGATCACTAGTTACTAAAAAAAGCAGTGTGTGGTGGGTCGATTTCCACACACATAAGTGTAATATGTTTTTTCCATTCATCCATGCCTATATCTTTCACATCTATCAGCAATTCCATGACTCAAAAAAATTACATTGCAAAACACAGACTTATTGGGCAAATGTCACACATTATTGATTTTATTTTTAAACTCAAAAAGTGTGTCGAAATCATGGAAGTCTTAATTATTATGAAAATAAATATGTTAAGAATAATAAAATTTACATTAAGGTACAAACAAAGAAGAAAAAAGTTGTATAATAGAAATCTTAATTTTGTTATTAATTTCATAGCATAAACTGTTTAAACATATAAAGCTTACGAATACAGGAATTAAATAAATGTTAGTAAATTGTATCACAGCCTGAAGATTATTATTACTTAATCCCCTATTTCTAAAACAACAATGGGTCTAGCCACTGCCCTCGTGGTCTCCTTCACGAGGGCAGTGGTCAAGCATCCCAATTTATGTAGCAGATAACTCTGTACCAAGTATAACAAAAAATTGCCATTTTCTAATGATTATAATACTTTTGTACCAATATGATATAACATCTAGCAAAAATATCAAAGCTATTATTTTGTCAAAGGCTAAATTTATTCAGATTATCTTACGATTTAAAATAAAAAAATAAGATGCTAAACATGCACAAATGGAAAATCAGTTTTATAGCCTATATAATTAGCTTGTATGTAACAATATTATATTTACAGCAAGCACATTTTATTAAAGGTTTTTAAGATAAAATGATAAACTTATGTGCATACTTACAATACCTGTTTGAAGAATAACTCACAATATCACCGCGTGGTCAGGTAGACAACTTTCATCTATAATAAAGCGAAAAATGTCTTTTACTGCGAATAAATCTATTTATTAAATGGTAATTACACTACTCATGGCAAAAACACCATAATAACGCTAAAAACTACGTTTAAATTAAAGGATTTAAATAAAAAATATAAAACAAAGCACTTACGAACAATCAGCTCTGCTGTCGCTGTCAAGATGTCTGTCCGGCGGTAAAAAACAGTGTAGCCAACACCAACATACACTATTTAAATTTTTTGTAAGTTAAAGAAAATTACCAAATTTTATGAGGCAGAATTACATTAAGATACAATTATTATATGTTTAAAATAGTAATACTTTGAAAATATGTTATAACAAAAAAAGATTATTCATATAACTGAAATTTGAAAAATAAAAATAACAGTCCCTAGTTATGTCAAACCCATGTCAGTGAAGTTAGCTCCTAATCAAACCCCCCTGCCCCAACCAACCCGACGAACTGTAGAGACAAATTTGGTGCTGCGATTGGCTCAATTAAGCTGACACTTCATACTAGCTCGACTACTTCATACTAGCGAAGAGATTTCTATTGTAACTGGCGGGACTTCACTTCGCTTGTTCCTCAAATATGCCAAATTGACGGCCTTTTCTATCCGTTCAAGGATTTTGATTTAAAAGGTACCGTTGTTATTTATAATATTTTCTTTTTTATTTCAGTACGTATTAGAAAGGGACCGAATGCTCACCTTGTACTTTATCTGCTCGACTTTTTGTTTTGCAGCTATTATTTTAGTGGAAATAGCGATATTTAAAAGGTAAGTGCACCTTATTCTAAATACTTAATAACTTCTAGTAAATAATATTTTAAGGTCCATATAAAAGAAAATAAATATAAGTACTATTTATCATAAAAATTGCCACACCTAGTAATAATATATTAATCTCAACCAAATTGAATAGGCGTTTCTTGAGGTAAGAAAGTAATTTCTTGACAAGTATGATATTTTCCAAAGTAATAAAAGGGGAATATATAATAGCACTTTGGGAAAATGTTAATAAATTTGGGTTTGCTCGAAACTATAAAATGGATTCGCACTTTCATTAAGGTACATTCAAACTTTAAGATTTCCACCTATAAAATGACATATTCGCACTTTGAATAAAGTGTGTTCAAATTTTGCGCTCGCTCACTATAAAATAATAGATTCGCACTTTGGATAATAGGGACATTTTGCAAGCAGAAATTCCAGACACGCTAACCCCTAAACGCTAAAACATAAAGTGACGTTTGAAACATGCGATTTACAAAAACCTTAAAAATTGAAGAAATGTTAAAAGCCTTTACCATTTGTGATTGGTTTAAAAAGTCAGTTAGTAAACATAGTAAAAAATCCGATTAAGACACCACTTTAAAGTTTAGCGTTTAGGGGTTAGCGTGTCTGGAATTTCTGCTTGCAAATTCTCACTAATGTATATTTAAACTTTTACCTTACACACTATTAAATATCATATTGACACTTTGGGTAGATATATTTAAACTTGAGATTCTGAGATTATGTACAGTGTATATGTTACGTACAATGACGACAATTCGGCCAAATGCGTTAATGACTAGAGTTACAACATTGCGAGTGAGAGTGAGTGTGAGTGATAAGCGTCGGTAGGTCGATATTTAAAATAAAGGTAATTTATCCCGATTTTACGTAAACAGGTGGTTAAATCCGAGAAGAACAAATCGACGGGAAGCGACAGCTTTGTCGGAGCCTTTGAGTTTGCTGGGGTCGATTTTCGTGAACACCATAATAACACTGCACGAAAGTTAAAATGGGTCCATCAGGCTGAGTCCCTATTAACACTGCTGAACCATTGATATGGTATTAGTAAGAGGGCAAATTTTAATATATGTACTTACCTTAGACAGTCTTGTGAAAATGAAGAGACTGACTCCAGAGCCAGTTTTTAATAAACAGCCAGGAACTGCACAAGAATCCCCAACCATGTCTGTCACATAAGCGCACACAACTAATTTTATTAAAAGAACGAATTTGATAATTCGATACGAGCGAAATTACAGCCGCAAATGGACTAAAACTGCTGTACTGCTGTACACTTTCGGAGATTAACATCACAAAACAAGCCGCCAAGCCGAACACCATAGCGGGAGCATGCGCATTCAGAAAACGCACGCGCGGAAGCCCAAGCTGTCGCTTCTCGTCGATTTGTTTTTCTCGGGTTAAATCCTAGAAGAGCGGCTGGCCTCTGAATAGGTCGCGTCGGAATCGATGCGCTAGCTGGCACGCGCCGTACAGAATTCTCTGTGTCGCCGCCAATTGCCTCAGTTGGATCGTCTTTTTCCTCTGTTTACCTCCAGATGACTCTCACGCTTTCGATTTGACCCAATCGAGGAAAAAGATGACAGTGATTAGCGTTCGGTGTTGATCGCTCGAAGGCATTGGAGGACCGTCGTTTTCGTCGGAGAATTCTGACCGAGCATTTCGATGAATGTCATTCCAATGTCAATGCCATTCCGTGTTTTATGTTTTTTTTTTCAATGATATTTTTGAATAAGAGTTGTATTATGTTTGTTTAGGTCAGAAAGAAAAATAAATACTAATCCTTTATATACTCCGTGGGTATTTTTGTGATTAAATATGGAAACTCGGCAGAAATATATACTGACCCACAACAACGGAGTGGAATTTACAGTGTTTTTAACAGACTATGAGATTTCAAAGCTCGAAAATGCAGAATCAATACTAAAGCAAAGAAATTACTTTGAATTTGGAACACGGTTTTTTGAATTTGAATTCAATCAACATCAAGGAAACATAACCTCTTTTAATTTTGACAACCAACCGTTCGGCTAATCGTCGAGCAAACCGATGAATCGGTGATCACGTGATCAATTTCATTTGTCGCCTATCCAGTCTGCTCCGAGAGGAACCCGCCGAACATACTTTTTGGAGGTCTTGAAGGGAGGAGACCGATCGCAATACGTTGGCCGCGGTCTCAAATTTGCATTGGTAATTCAGCTTTACGATTTTGCCGCAAGCGGCGCATGTGTTCCCAGTGATGTTTCAAATACGTGGATTCTTATGGGCGCGATATCTATTTTTATTTAAATTAGTTTATTTTCTTTAAGGAACAAATAACGACTTTAATATGAAATTAAATCTGCTTTGTCACACTTATTGGAACACCCGGCCTGTATGTATTTCCAACGACGCGTGGATTTTAAAATACATGTTATTAAACATCCTAGCCACAAAAATCTTTTTTTCGATAAGTAAGCAACTTTACAACTCTATTAATATAATTTTTTTTATTATTCCGATATAGAATCACAAAAAAAACACAAATATAAAAAACATATATATTGATTTATATTCTTTATTAAAAATTCGTTACTTAAGTATAAAATAGCAGTAAGATTGTACAGTTAGCTAATTTTTGGTCAGGGATGAATTTTACCCCATCTTTCATTAGTTTTTTTTACAATTTGGATTGTTTTCTTAAACAGTTAGTTTTCTCTCTTCGAGCTTCGCCAATGCGATTCATTTGTTTACAAATAAAATACATCGACAAGATAGAATGGAATTATTGCGTAGGTAAAGTTTTCTTTATGCTCATCACACCCAAAATGCCTTCTGCCGGAATGTAATGTACAAACATCACTGGTGCCTAATATTTTATCAGCCCTAGGAATTGCTCGTTGTCATTGTTGAAAAATTATGGGGTGTTAATAAGACAACGTATAATAATAAATAATTGTTCAGTAAAATGTGACTATGATTTTTGCAATTACCATTATACCTCACAATTGCTGTGTGTTAAATTTACTTATAATTTATTTAACCAATACATGACAGAACATGGTTCCAATGGTATAATGTTGATAAAATAGTAAATTGGCCTGATTAATTTCAGAAATAGTATCTAATATTTACCTGAATATTAGTGTCTTAATACAATATTTACAAAAAAGAAACAAATTAAACTATTTCTAATTTAATATATTTTTTAGGTTATGCTGTGTACAAAATACACGACCGTGATGTACCGTAAAATGGGGTGAATAGGGTCAATTTTCAACTTTAAACCTCGATAACTTTGAAACCGTTGTCCGGAAAAATTTGGACATAGGTTACTATTATGAGTCCCTACTTGTACAAGAGAACTATACCATATAAGTTTTAAGAAATCCAGAAGGAGTCAGCATATATATATTTTTTTATGCCCTGACCCAATTCACCCCAAAGTCGGGGTCAATAGGGTCACCCATTAAAAATTAGTCTAAAATACGATTAAACCGCTACTGGGTTAAGAACGGTCTGCTAAACTGTTTTAAAAAGACAATTTTTGGCTTTTTTATGCAAACATAGGTAACAAAAGTTATATATTAAACTTTACATAAAATATTATTTATCTTGTCTGCTAAAAAAGCCAAAAATATTATTGTAAAAAATAGGTTAAATAGGTAAATAAAGTACAAATTGGTTTCTAAACGTACCTATATTACGAATCAAGTGTGTTACAATACAGTAATGGCCAATAAACTATATCAAATTTTCGCCCAAAAAAAAATCGGTTTAACACAAACACCAGGTAACATAATAAAACACTAATTATATAACTTTGTTGCTGGGACACTTACCTTTAAGTTACACAAACACAAAAAGCTTTGTCCGTTAATTTTAACAAAAAGACGGGACACGTTTACGGGATAACTTTTTTGCCGCTAAATATTACGAATATTATCGTGGCTAACACGCCGCTACAGGTTGTTTAACAGCACACATAAATATCACGTCCGGTGTTGGCAAGTGTCAACATGTAAAAGCCATGGTCGAAAATCGGCATCATTCGCGCATTTTATTTTTAAACTGGATTTAGGTAACGAACACACTGACCCTATTCACCTCTGAGACCCTATTCACCCCATTTTACGGTAGTGAAAGAAATATCCATAAAATCGACAACATAATATTCTATTTTCATGAGTTTGTTAGCCCTTAATTATAGCTTATAAGCAAATTAACTTACATTTGGAGCTACGAAAAAGCTATGGTTGTTTTCACCGCGTTCTTTCTTAAGCTTCTTATCGGAAGAATACCCTGTTTTTACACCCCAGCACGAAGCAAACTCTACTTTTATATGATTTACCGTTACTCAGTGTCAATAGTGTTAAGAAAGAAATTAATAATAAAGTGTTTTCGACAAATTAACGAGAAAAACACCACACTTTCTATGAAAAATTAGACTCACTAACGAACAGAGCACCTCTACCGAGAACCTAGCGAACTAACCATAAAACAAGGACCGAAATTTAAAATGCGGCCATTGCCGATCGGTCTCCTCCCTTCAAGTCCTCCATAGTTGTAACTCTAAGAAATACCGTGGAGGTTTACTTAGGTTTGCTCAGTATTAGTTGATCAGTTTTTATTTTTAATAATATAACAAAAAAACAGAAAAGACTGAACAAACCTATACAGCGTGCTTAAGATTGGCCGGACAATGTCGTCACTGTCCAATTTTCATCATTGTCCGTAACATACACTTATATGTTTTTCTACACTAAAATAATAGAAAAATAAAACATAAAGCTAATTCTAGCCTTTTACAAAATATAATGTTACAACTAAATATTATTTAAAAAAGGTTTTTTGCTTTCGTTGATTCAACATTGCCACTCGTGCAGGCTTGGCGGTAATATTCCGTTTAGTTCTGTAATATTAGTGCAAGTATAGATTCCATTTATTAATTAAACCATTTGAAAGGTGAATATCTACCTAGCGAAAACAATTAAAGGATAAAAAAAAATCTCAATTTTGTGCGATTTTTCAAATGGCTGGATCTTTGGTAAAAATGGTCATATTTGAGTGAAAAAAAAATCAATTTTAAGCTTGAAGTGTCTAGTTTAAGGATCTTGCGATAAAAAAATTTTCCAAGCAACAATTAGCGCAAAATCCGAATGAATATCATGGAAAGAAAATTTTTCGAAATTTTTTGCAATCTTATCTTTCGTGTACAGACTTGAAAATTTTTTTTCAACCTAACCACTATATGGATTGGATAGGTTGTTCACTTAGCTTCACTTTCTTTTTGTGTCCGCCTCGATACGACCATTCCTCGCTGAGTCATCAGACTTTGAATGCAAATGCGTCATTTTCTCTTCTCTCAGCAATATGTCAGGAACCAATGGTCCCGCAGAAAATGGAAGGGGGGTTTCGGAAACTTGGATCCATTCTCTACAATGCTCTGGCATGTTTTTTCACAAAAAAAATTTTTTTCGTCCTTAACATGACTTTGAACAATTGTGAAAAACAGGACTTTTTCAGGTCTTTTAGAAAATCACGTGCCACATTGAGAATATTGGGAACATGACTAATGTTAAGTATGCATCTTACAGGCCATTGTACCCCTAAAAGCCCTACAGAGTTTCAACGTGATCCATGAAGCCGTTTTATTGTTTAATTCGATTGAATTGTTGAAAAAATTGAAGGATCGCGTTCTTTTGCCTTGAGAGCTCATAATCTGTAAAAAAATGGAAAAAAATTTCTCGTAATTTTTATGTGTTTGTGTTGTGTTGTGTTTGTGTTATTGCGTAAAGCGTTTGGAGTCATGAAAAAAAAATGTTTCTGAAAAATTAAAAAAAAAATGTTTCTGAAAAATTGAAAAAAAATTCTTTTTGAAAAATTTCTGTTTTTGAAGCGATCTTCACAAATTTTGCAAAACCACCGGCATTAGAGTTACCCAAAGCGTACCAGGTGGAGGTAGCACGGTCGGATTTACGCTCCTTTGTGTGTGTGTTCCCTTAAGAGAAATGAGACCCGCTGGTTGGTCATTTCCACCTTATGTCATGACTCCAAACTCATTCTTTAAAGAGTGTGTGTTTATGTGTGTGTATGTTTTAATCCGTTCAATAACGGGCTCTCTAACAGCCCTCAATCGTTCGGCCATATTGATGCATCGGGTTATTTCGGGTTGCGGAATGGTGTTCCAAATTCACTTAAGTACGCACTCTAATGTGGCAATGTTATGGAAATTGTTATACTCCCTCTGCAATCAATAGAGAATATTGGGAAAATGACTAATGTGAGGTGTGCATTTTACAGGCCATTGTACCCATAAATCTCTACAAAATTTCAATTTGATCCATCAAGCCGTTTTTGTGTTTCATTCGATCGAATTTTTGAAAAAATTGAACGATCACGGTTTTTGCCTGTGGAAGCTCATAATCTGTACAAAACTGGGAAAAAAATTTGTTCCTGATTGTTTTTCACACACTTATTGCGGGACGCGTTTGAAGTCAAGAACAGAGAAATTTGTTTTTTCATTTTTCGAAAAACAATTTTTTTCTAATTTTTCAGAACAATTTTTTTTTACGTTTTTAGAAAAAAAACTTTCTTTTCATGACTCCAAACGCTTTCCGCAATACAAATGTGGAAACAAATTAGGAGAAATTTGTTTTCCATTTTTTTACAGATGATGAGCTCTCAAGGCAAAAGAACGAGATCCTTCAATTTTTTCAAAAATTCAATCGAATGAAACAATAAAACGGCTTGATGGATCAGGTTGAAACTCTGTAGGGCTTTTAGGGGCACAATGGCCTGTAAGATGCATACTTAACATTAGTCATTTTTCCAATATTCTCAATGTGGCACGTGATTTTCTCAAAGACCTGCAAAAGTCCTGTTTTTCACAATTGTTCAAAGTCATGTTAAGGATGAAAAATTTTTTTTTTCTGAAAAACATGCCAGAGCATTGTAGAGAATGGATCCAAGTTTCCGAAACCCCCCTTCCATTTCCTGCGGGACCATTGGTTCCTGAGATATTGCGGATAGAAGAGAAAATGTCGCATTTGCATTCAAAGTCTGATAACTCAGCGAAGAATGGTCGTATCGAGGCCGACACAAAAAGAAAGTGAAGCTAAATGAACAACCTATCCAATCCATATAGTGGTTAGGTTGAAAAAAAATTTTCAAGTCCGTACACGCAAAATAAGTTTGCAAAAAATTTCGAAAAATTTTCTTTCCATGATATTCATTAGGATTTTGCGCTAATTGTTGCTTGGAATTTTTTTTTATCGCAAGATCCTTAAACTAGACACTTCAGGCTTCAAATTGCTTTTTTTTTCACTCAAATATGACCATTTTTACCAAAGATCCAGCCATTTGAAAAATCGCACAAAATTGAGATTTTTTTTTTGATCCCTTAATTGTTTCCGCTAGTGTACTATATATATATATATATATATATATATATATATATATATATATATATATATATATGTTAATTTTTCTTCAAAAGTGACATGAATTATTTTTTGTGCATTCTTTTTTTGTAAAGTGTAAAGTGTTAACGTTTCACGTTGTTCTTCTCGGGTTTCACTATCTTTTTAACACGTGAGGTATATTACTTTTCGTGTATTAATTTTTTTAAAGTTGAAAATATTTTTGTAATGTTTACTAATTTCTTTTCCTAACGATTTTGATGTGTTTTCAAGTGCAAATAATTCTAACCCATAATAAAATAATACTACCCCCCCCCCCCCCCCCGTCACTATCACATTTTTTTCGACTCTAGCGCCATCACTTTTTTAGTTTGATCGCTCATTCAAAATTTATTATTTCACCTGATTTTACAACACTAAGCACTTTACACGTATCTAACACTTAATGCAATACTCTACTTTTCTTTCTTATTTATTGCCGATTATCTTGGATCTAATATCTAAAGTTATTTAGCGTTCGTTTTTTTTCATCTATTTTGGAAATATAAGGTGTATTCAAATTATCACAAATAGCGACTATCTAAAAAGATTGAAGCTTCGAAGAGTAGGGAGAACTTTCGAGCAAAGAAATTTTTCTTCAGGTTATAGGTTACTTTGCTCAAAAGTAAAAATTTTAGTACTAAGCTTTGCAAAATGTATTGGTTTAAGAAAGAAATATATCTTTGTTGAAGATTATATTGTCATATTTTCCCATTTATTCTTATTTCTTCTAAATTCCCATACATTTTATCATTATTATTTATTTTATATTTCGGAAACCTTTTTACGTGCTACAGTTGTATATCGTTGGTCTCGCTTTTGAACCCTGACCAGTGTGTACTGTTTTTGTAAACTGTTCTTGAGAGACTGATATATATATATATATATATATATATATATATATATATATATATATATATATATATATATATATATATATATATATATATATACATACCTATATATAAAGTTTATTTATATTTTCTTCCAAACTGTAATTTAAAATTCATTAAAATCAATTTCAGAAAGTCTAAAAAAATGTGTCAATACTATTCGACATTTCAGAAATTTCCGGGCTGCTTGCAAAGCATTCTTTTTCCGCAACATTTAACTTAGTGCCTTTTTTGAATTTTGAAACTTTTGTAAAGTACGGCTCTTTAGTTGTCAGTTTACTCGGGAATAAGTTAAAAATGGCTATTTTCACCCCCTTCCACATGCATTCTGAAGAGTTTTTACATTTTGAAAGTTCCAGTTATTAAAGTTGTCTGGAAAAATTTAATGAAGTTCACGCAACTTAATAAATTTTAATGCATGTACCTGTACCTATGTACATATACAGGTCTGGCAAGCAACTATTACAATCGGTCGCCTAACGGGAAGAAAAGAGAACGTAATCTACCAGCTATAAATTAAATAAAGAGAGAACAGATTTCCTTGTCGTATCCTAATTCGCTTGCTTTCCCCTTCTACCAGCATCCCGCAGAGCCGACGGCCTGGATACGCAGCCATCCCAGCAATGCATTTATTTAGTTTGGTTTTGGTACTGCTTGACCTACGGTGTAGGTTAGTTGAACGCCGTTAACAATTACGAAGGAAGATACGTATTTCTCATTTTATTTGTTTTGCTATAATTGTTGAATTAAAAAATACAACAGTGATTTTAAAATGATTAAGTTTTATTAGCCTTCGGCGTTAAAATATATACGGATATTCTAAAAGATAAAAACAACCTTTTAAACAAAATAAAGATTTTAAATTCTTAAGAAAATAATAAAATAAAAAGGAACTCTAGAAAAAATTTTAATGTTCAAAAAGGCCACCCTGTTGGGCCTCGCAGTAACCCAACCTATCATAAATCTCTCCTTGAATATTTGTTACATTTTCCTGGGAGATGGAATTGGCAATATTAATAATTTTAGCCCTTAACTCTTCTAAATTTGCAGGCCTATCATGACGGTGCTCGTAAATTTTTTGAGTTAAATGGCCCCAGAGGAAAAAGTCGTTGGGGGTTAAATCCGGTGATCTAACCGGCCACGGTATGGTACCTCGGGTAGAAATGAGTCACCCAGGAAAATTTACTGCTAAAAATTCTTGAACTTGTCTCGCATGGTGTGCGGGACAGCCATCTTGCTGGAACCAATTTTCCTCAAAGTTGACATTCAGATTCCGAACAGCTGGTATAATCTCCTGTTGCAACAATTCCAAATATCTATCCCCATTTAAGTTGCTGATTAGGATATGTAAATACAAAACGCCCAACCACTTCTGGTGCACTATCAGGCTTTAAATACCATTTAATTATATTTATTTTTTGTTCGCGAGTGTAAACCATTTTTAGAATACCAATATTTACCTACTCACCACATGCAGTTATAAAGCAAAATGGCACGATACGATGGTCGATTGGCCGATGAAGCCGCTTGCAGGGTTTCCCTCTCTCCGAGCGTAACACATAAAGTCCGTTGAACGAGTCTAGAGCTACAACGCCTGAGGTGGCAACGGGGTAAAAGACGTAAAAAGTGGCGTTTTAGCTGTGGAGGCATAGGCGTGCATAATACTCAGTTTGAATTCTATATATTAAGTAAATTACATAAGAAATAAATAAAAGTATATTTGTGTAGAAAGGTTTGTACCATCATATTGAAAAACAAAGGAATGTATATGATTACAACAAAAATATTTTCATAAAAATAATATTATCGAAATAAAAAAATCTAAAAACGGATTCATAAAATAAATATTACAAAAAAAAAATTATCTACACCAAAACATAGGATTTCTCTGATCTAAGATTTTTACAATAATTTTATTATGCAAAAATTGAGAATCAATACTCTAACCACCTGAAAATTCCTTATACAATAAGGATTTCAACAAATAATGGTAAGACAGCTATTCTCCTGGCTATATGCCCCTCCGAGCGCTGAATTGCATATCAAAATTTCCCGTATTTTCTTCCAACACAGTTAGATAAGAAAATACTAATGTTTCGAATGCAAGAAACTACAGGCGCTGCCTGTGTCTCACTAGGTTTGTTCCAACCCAACCAAAAACCGTACTTAGTACGGTCAGGCGCATGCGTATCAAACAAAATGCGTTCCAACCTTAAATTGACGATTTATAGGACGGTTCTGTAAGTGTTCCAACCAAATTTGTGACCGTTCTTGAACTGGTTCTCGTACCGTCATTTCGATCCTTGCCCAAACATCGGAATCTTTTGGGATGACCTGCGCACTAAGCTTTTAGTCAGCTGGGGCTGACACTTGACAGTTGAAATTTCCATTTATTTTTAAATCTTTTTCTTATGTATTTATGGTTTTTGTTAATGGACATTTTTAGTCGAAGGGTTTGAGATTTTCACAACGTTTATTTTTGTTTAGTTTTATTCTTTTACCATGAGTGACGGAGGAGATAGCGATGCTCTATCGGACATATCAACGAGCGAGGGTCATTTGGAGCTAATGCTGATTGAACCGAAAAAAATGCAGAATCCTACCCCCTTACCTCCGAATACTGTATTTTCGGTCATTATTTTGTTTATATCCATAGATATAGATAAAGATTTATGTCTTATGATCCTTAAATCGTCAATTGACAATTCATTACATAAAATAAGGTTATGTTATTAATTCGATAACTAAATCGGTTCACAAAGCGTTCCAACCCGTGTTTATTTTGCACCGTCACGGAACTGTGAAAAATACACGCCTGCGCACAACATCATTACGAATGATCCCAATAACCGTTCTGGGACGATACAAAAATTGTAGGTTCGAACAAACCTACTGCTTATGCAGTACGACATAGTGGTTGCTCCGGGTGCTCTCTCCGTCTCTCCTCATCTTCTCTCCAAATTCTTTTTACCGAATTTACGCTTACTCCCGTATATAAGGCGGTTCGTTCAACTTTTTGTTTTAGTGGCAATTTAAATTGATTATTTGCAGCTTCTTCATTGCATACCCTATAAACATGGCCAATTACTTCCCGGGCTTGGCTATGCAAGGTTTTCCCCCGCGTGTACTCGTTCATTTTAATAAAAATCACAACAATAAACAACAAATTTCAATCAACCTCCGCCACTGCCAGTCGCTCGTTAAACCTTCAGATGATAAGAGTGTCTGTTACACTTAAGTGGGACAAAGAAACATTCTTTAAAGAAAACATGTATAATGAAAAGAGACGGAATATTCATCAAACGAAGGTTATTTTTAGTCGGTGCCTTGGATTGGTCGAATGCAAGGCCCTTGCCAGATTTAACAGAAGAAAGGGTTAACTAAGATTTTTAAAAATATTAGGCCTGGTGCCTTACGCTGATTGAAACGTAGTTTTGTTTACGACTGCTTTATTTTTTATGGAAAAGTTAAAAATCTAATTGGTATACAAATTACATAGAGATAAATTTACCTCTATAAGATAAATTAAAATGAAAAACTGTTTACAATTATTTTATTTAAATTTCTATAAATAATTGTGACAACAGTGTAAGTTTTTTGTCCGCATTTTTCCGCCAGCTCTAGACTCGTGCAACGGACTTTACGTCGCCTCATGTTGGTTGATGGTGGAAGGAGAAATCAGTGCGTTTTAAGATACGACAAGAAATTTTTCTTCTGTTTATTTAATTTATAGCTGGTAGATTACGTTCTCTTTTCTGCCCGTTAGGCGTCCGATTGTAATATTTGCTTGCCAGACCTGTATCTTTGTTCTTTAGACGCGTAGGTCTCAAACTATGTTCATGAACTCCGCAGCTTTCCAAACGTTTCCAAGAGGTTTTAGTATGAAAAATGTACAATGCGCAATTTTTATTTGAATTTTTTATGTGAATACTAGAGACATATTTTTTATAAAAATAAAGTTTTAGCGTCAAAACTAGAGAAGGTATTTATAATGGCTAGGGTAATAGATTTTAGCCTGAATTACAATCCGGATACTATTAACACATAAAAATATCTAGAGGTAGATATTATCATTTTAGCAACTTTTTTGCGAAAATTTTGTATTTCCTATTTTCGTTCTTAAAGACCTTTTCAAGAACTAAGGTAAATTACTAAAAAAATTGTGTTTTATTGTGACCCCTAAACTGAGAATACATAGGTAATCGGTCTCTAAGCGGTAAATTAGATTATTTAATAATTTTATGCTTCGTAAACAGGGACCCTTCAGATAAAAGGTCTATAACGGGTTTTTGTTTTGCTTTGGTTTCTAAAAATAGAATTAGCGGAGGGTTTGTTTAAAAATAAATACATTTTTATAGACGTAATAGATTTTTATAACTCTATTCTAAAGGTAATAAATACTTATATATGTAATTTATATGTACATAAAAAATTTAATTTCACAGCCGGACTCGAGATTTTTAGGACTTAAAACAGTTTTAATTGTAGTCGAAACTAAAAATTTGAGTTCGTTCCTTAAGGTTGATCTACTTAAAATAGTATTCTGTATTTGTTGATTTTATTGATTTCGTATCTTTCATATCGTTTTAGTAAATTACTCGATCCGATCGACATGCCACGATATACCCAATGTTTTCACATATCGCCTAACCTATTATATGTATTTTAAAACTGTTTTTTATATGTATATTTATTATTTGTGTTTGCCCCGCAAACAGAGTAATTGCAACATAAAATACACAATACAAGCGAGTAGGTACACATTCTCGCGCCCTTTATAATCCTGGCATAATATTATAGGCGCAACCCAGAATTTTGACTTGGAATATTGAATACCAGATGGAGTAGGCCAAGCGAAAGAAGAACAAGAAATAAAGAAATTCGTTTAACTACGAACAAATAAATAAACTACAAACAAGTATAACTAAAGACAAATAATAACGTTTATTTCAATATCCTAAATAAAGGTCGTTAAAGTTCCAACATAGAAATAGCCACCACACCGATCGTTTTGGAAGATAATAAATAGACAAGCGACCGTAATCAGCCGATATAGTAACCAGAAATTTACCCAGTTTTACAGTTTATGTTTTATGTTTATCTAGCATGTTCGGCTGATGTTCATATTTGTGTTATATTTAATAAAATCACCATTATTTTACTCTTGGCTTTTGATAATGTTATATTTATTATGTGGTCACATATTATTCTAAAATAAGCTTACTTGAAATTGCTTTAAACTTCCAGAATTTAAAGAAACCAGATATGACACTAATGACACGTGACTTGTCAATGATCTTGCGAGAAGATTCAAAAAGTTTAATTACTTTACACAAAGGTTTACTTTTTTTATTCAGTTTTCAGGGAGATAAGAGATAACTAATAACTTTTTATATACATCTGTTAGAAACTCCCTACAAGTAATTTTCTCATAGGTTCTATACATTTTTACTTTTTGATTATTGTTTTTGACGCATAAATAGCGGGGGCAAGGGGAGACAGTAACCGATCTATTTTTTTGGTTATTTTCTGCATACGTTCTTAATAATTTACATTTTTTTTTAATTTCAGCAACGATACTGCTCTTCTGTATTCAGTTCCTGTAGTATTATTTTTAATTATACTTCCAATTATTGTTTATATTGACAACATTGATACTAGGGTAAGTGTATTTAATATTACGTACCTATCTAGTAATGTTTTGATGCAATGTTAAAATGTTTGTTAAATTTATACGAACAGGTTTCTCATTACATTTTCTTTTTTAGCATATACAGAAAAAGGTATTTACTGTGTCAAGATTAATCCACAAAAACCGAAACGTCGCACAAATTTTTTGCTTTTTTATGGCTGTTTGCATTTATACTTTAGTTATGTTACAAGCGGTAAGTAATTTAATTAATATAAACTTAATTGTAAATTTGTTATAGTAAGATTAAATAGTATGAATAATATAAATACTTATATTATGTATTTTAAACTAAGAGACTGAACTAGAGAACCGAATAAAAATAATAAAAATATTTAATCGGTTTTCCAAAATAATTATTAAAGTAATGATTTCACAAAATATAAAATTATACAAGTCATTACTTGCAAGAAAAATGTTCGCAATTCGGTAAAAATATTTAATATTTGGATTGCACAGGTTTCACTTAGGCGATCCTTAATTTTATGTGAAACTTTGTGGCCACTTAAAATGAGGGAATTAAAGGAATTATACTTTACTGAGACTTAATTAGCCAGCCTGCAGGTAATAGTATTTTCTAACGAAGATAGGTAACTCTCACAAGGCAAAGTTTCGTGTATCGGAAAATATTATTATTTACTATTCCACGATGACCAATCAAAATGCGAAGTTGACCTTAAACCGGATGTAATTTCATCAAAGTAAAACCCTTAGATTAAATAATTCTCTCGGAAAATAGGTAATATAAACAAAAAACTTTCATTACCAGAGACTAATATGATAGTCTATTGATAAGAGACTATTTTATAGTCCCTGAATATATGGAACTTTGACATCCCCGATTAGCTAATCAAAATAGGTAACACGAACAGGGGAAGCTTTCGTCAAATGGAATGGAAAATATTAAATACTATCCCACGACGATAGATCGATTGCACTTGCCAGAACGACCTTGTAGGGGGTAAGAAACAAGAAATTCAAAGCTTTTCGATGAGGTTGCGTATTTTACCGAGCGGTCATTGCTGTTTTTGATTACCAACGTGTTTGGTGCTTTTATACTAACAACTAGCATATACAGTGCATTTTCTAAAGAGGGCCACAGAGTTTTACGTGTTAAATTTTTAACCCATGTTAGATCCTGTTCTATCAAAAGTATAGAGATGAAACTTGACGTAGGTAAATTTCAGAGTCCGTTCCCTGATGCTAACCTTTGTTTATTTCTGGGACAAACAGTCGCTGTGTTCTTGGTATTGGCGCTATATTATCTTTGTTAGAGATACGAGTATTTAATCATATAACCAAGAAAGTTAGAGGGGGTAGGGGAGTACCAGTAAGTCAGCTGAACGACGGAAAAACTATACTTCATAAGTTAACGTCAACTTTAGTGTAGGTACCCAGGAACCTCCGCTATTAAAAAATTAAATAAAAAGTTAGTTTGGTACAGCGTAACCAGCAAATCAGAGACGGTGCGCGTCAGCGTGCCGCAGGTTGTTACTATTGAACTTTTTGAAAGGTTACTCTACTCTTAACGAAAAATTAATATTTAACAAATAATACAAGCCACTGCTTTTAAAACCACAAAAATAAAACAAATCCTGAAAAGAAAATGTTCTGTGCACTGTCAGTGAATTTTAATTAGATATAAATAGAAAAATTTCAGGAAATGAACCGACTTTACACAAAGAAAAGCAATGCAAATTATAAAATATTTTTTTACGTATTTATTATTAAGGTTAATGGTAGGCTGCATTTTGTTCAAATTTAGATAACTTGTGCACTACAGTTCTAAACTTTGAAGTCTAAGTTCTAAATTTTGAAGTCGGCCGTTAGCCATATTGGTTTTTCACGAATTTCGCTTTTTATACTTTTTTTCTACGAGTTTTTTACTTCAGGAAACTGGCGAACCACTTGTCGTCTAGATGGTAACAGCCAATTAGGAACATACTGATTCCAAAATTCACGAAATTGTATCTTATGTTTATCTAAGAAATACTGTGGAATTCCACCAACACTAAACATAAAAATTAGACCTGAAATAAAGATCGCATACGCCAATCAAGAACTACAATTTTTTCTATGCCGAGCACTTTCAATGCATTTTTTACAATCATATGCTTCCGAAGTCCCTAAATGCATCGACAAATACTGCTATTTTAGTACCATATGCTGTCTCTTAATATAGCAGCAAACGGCAGCGCACAAATCGAACAGTGAACAAGACACCTCTTATAATATAGGAAATAAATTTTATATGTATGTATATAGCTGATGAACTGTGACATAGTTACGGTTTTCTGATAAGTTCCAACAAAAACGAAACAATCTTTATCTGTTTAGCCCGGGAACTCCACGTGCTTTAAAATGAGACAGAGTACAGCGTTAAATCTGCCTGGAGTGCTACTGTGTTTACACTTGCTGGCGATATCGTTTCACGTGATTATCGAATACAGAAACAATCAGCTGGTCATGTGAAAAATGTCATTAGAGTCAAGAATATCGCCAGTCAACATAAACGTAGTAGCACCCTTGACCACCAACATTTTCGTGACAAAAATCCGTTTATTTTAGTTTTAAGTTAAAGTTTGCAAGACCTTAGCCCAAGTCAGATTATTATAAATACAGTGCTTAACCATGTATATGTAAATTGAATCTAGCAGCTGGGATAATCCAATCTTTCCACACAAGTTACGCGCAAAAGTAGCCAGGCTTACGTATTCAAAAGGCAGTGGGATTTTTCAGTAACGCCCCAAGTTCAAAGTTTTTGAGGCTTTGTACTTACAGTAATGTATTGACCTAAAAAGCTACGAATTAGGGATTCGAATCTTAATGGAAACTGAAACTTTATTTTTTAAAAGTAAATGCTTTAAAAATATGTTAATAACACCTAATTTTTTACCCTCGAGCTACAATAAGATTTAGGTATTTTTATTTAATATATCTTGTGCTTTTTTATGATTTTATGTTTACTATTTTGAGCCCCATCTTGTCATTGTGCCCTAGGCATGCACCTAATGCGCCTAATGGTAAAATAGGCCCTGCTTATAGCGGCTTTTATTTCACAAATGTGCAAGGTTCTTGTATTTACAGAAATTCGTATAAATGATTACGCCGCGCCGTTATGAAAAGATTTTTTTTATACCGATTTTCAACTATGACATACCGCGACATTTTTTGTATATTCCAGCATCGCACAAGACACTCAAAATTTAACATTCTTGGGAAATTGAAAAAAACCAAAATCATTTTATGGGTCCATTGCCTTAAGAATCGCAAAACTGTCGAAAATGAAAAACGACATTTCTAGCCATCTAGCGGCCATCTTTGCAAACATAAATCTGTCACTTTTCCTAGTTGTAGATATGAGTTTAGTGAACCATTTTTTGATGTTAACTCCAAATCGTCAAATTTTGAGTTGTGTCATTTCTCAAAATTCAATGAAAGGGTAATGCTGTCAACTTAATATGCTGCATTTTGAGTCAATTTTTTTATAGAAAAAAAAACGTTAAAGTCTGATTTTTTCTCTGGACATTTTTTTTATTCGGCTGATGTTATAAGTGTAGGGGAGACCAGGGAGGCTTGAGACAAAAAATTAATTTTGTTTCCTATAATTTTTATAATTTGTAATTTAGAGATACTATATATTACAAGTTAATTGTGTGCCTTTTATGTATACCTTCCAGATTTTTTCATTCTTCTAGAATGTTATTTTAATTGTTTATGTCTATTTCAACAAAATGATGTATGTTGTCTCAACGCTCCCTTGATAAGGGAGCTTTAAGACAGGTAATGGGGAGCATTGAGACGTTGTAAACTTATGGAACATATTTATTAATCATCGAAAAAAAAAACAGAAATAAAAGTTAAATATAGGAAAAAATCAACGAAAATTTTTATAGTAACGAAAGTCTAAACCAAATGTCAAGGTGGATTTCATTCTTTCTGTTCCACCTACAATTTTTAGAAAAGGTAATTTCAAAATAATATCTTGTTCTTGAACTGTAGATATATCTTCTACTGGTGGACAAACAAATCCTTGACGACGCAAAAATTTAATTTCGTACTCATCATGTTCCTTTGTTACTACATGACCCACATAATGCATAATTGAAGACTTTGTGGTAAACTTAATTAAAACAAAGTCTCCCGCTTGTAATATCTTGACAGCCTCAAGAGCTTTCATTTCAAGCAGTTCCCTTTCGTAGCTTTCAACATCTGAAACATCTCCGCTGCTTCCACTTGATATGGTAGGTTCATCTTCATCACTTGATAAAGACTGATGTAGAGATGCAGATTTCTGTACCGATTTACTTGTTTTCTGTGATAAAAGGCCGCCATGCTTCAATGGAACAACTTTCTTTATGTTTCGAGCACTTGCTTCAGCCTCTATAGAGTCTTTTTCTGGCGTGTCTGTAAGAATTCTTGAAGAACCACGTTTTCGCTTTGTAAGCTGCTTTCGTGGAGCTGCCTTCGGAAGAGGTCGCAAAATTTCAGGACTAACAAAATTTTTGTTAGTGTTCTCTTGTATGTGGGCTTTTGATGTTGATGCTTCAGGATTCAAAATTTTCTCTTGCACGCCGGTTTTTGACGTTGATGCTTCACCTTCTAGAACGGTCCTTGTAATTTCCAGTGGTCGATCAGTCATTGAGCTAGCCAGAAAATCCATGTCAGAAAATGCGTCACGATTAAATGGACTAATGCCTGTCGATGAAAACCCGGATAAAATATTCTTCATATGAAAGCTAATTCAAACGCTCGACTTGCTAAAGAGGCAATATTATAAATAGTCAGGGTTTAACCTGGATTTGCAACCATCCAAGATGCACTCTGTGAATTATAAAAATTTTTAAATGGGAAGTAAACCGATACATCCAATGGCTGCATTTTATGGCTGCAATGTGGCGGAAAGGTGAGCATCACAATCCCATTTTCTTTTGCTTTTCTTAGACAATTGACAGAAATATGGCTCTCGTGATTATCCATTAGTAGCAATATTTTATTTTCCATGGAACAACCAGTATGCTTTATGAAGTGGTCCAGAAAAACAACAAAATTTTCCGAAGACATCCATCCACTGGGATGAGCTGCTCCAGCAGCTCCTGGGAACGCACCACTTAACATATACTCCTTAAAGTTTACTCGTGGAAAGATGAAAAATGGGGGGATAAATCTTCCTCGAGCACTAACAGCACAGCAGGCAGTTACTAAATGTGCCTCTTTCAGCGGACGTGACGTTTCCAACTTGTTTAGTACCTTTAGCCGCCAGAACTTTTGGTGGTTTATGTACGGTTGTAAGCCCTGTTTCATCAATGTTCCATATTTGATGGGGTTCAAACATTTCGCGCTTGAGAACCACTTCTAAATTATTAAAAATAGTAGCAACATTTGTATGGTTAAAACTTATACATCGCGATAAACTGGTTGCCTCTGGAGTCCTCAGGGATAACTCGGGATGGCGATGTCTAAAGCCGCGATACCAGTCGTAGCCAGCAATGGATTTTTCATCCCATTTTTTAGGATATTGTTTACGGTTGACCTTGGCAAATGGAAAGGCCAGTTGACGAGCACATGTGACCGTTAAGCCATGATGCATTTGCGAAGCACGGACTAGATAATCCGATAGGAGGGCTTCCTCTTCAATGGTAAACACCAATGAAGTTTTAAAATCAGGTGAATAAGATATGTTATCTGCAGGGGCATTCAAAGTCCTTTTTTATATCTGTTAAGCATTTGCTTGTCTATATCATATTTCCCGGCAGTCGCCCGTAATTTTGCTCCTCCAAGAACTTCCTCCACTGCTGTTTGCATAACGTCAGATGGAGGGACTACTCGCTTCGTCTTTTTAATCCAGAAAGGAGGCATAGTGTATCTAAAACAATATTATTAAATTATTTTTTATTCAGCTAAACATTGTAAATTATTTGAAAATACAAAATTGGGAGGGTTGAGACGTCTCATGGCTCCCCAGAACAATTGTCTCAAGCCTCCCTATGTAAGGCTTTCCAAAATAATGTAACCTAAAATTTTTGTTAAACATTTAATTCACTTAATAACTACATGAATAATTCAAAACATACCTGTGGTCAATATGCTTGAAGAATCAACTGGCGTTTGCACTTTTATTTGCGACAAACTACAACGAAATCGAAAAATAAAATTTTAGTTTCAGCAACAATTTTACCGTGCAGTAACAACAACGTTTTTCCAATGACTGACGCCATTTCGCTGGTATGGTAGTAATAGATTCAACTAAAGAGAGCAATCACTGACCAACAGATGGCTCTACTTAACCAAGTTTAGGAAATAAATGCAATGTCTCATTCCTCCCTTGTCTCAAGCCTCCCGGGTCTCCCCTACCCGCTAGCAATACTTTAACTGATTCAGTTAAATGCAAGAAACAAAATAGTTATCTCATGTTTTCAGTATAACATGATAAATAAGAACGAAGACAGATAGATATAACAGATAGTGACAATACCCTTGCATTTCTTGTCAAATATTTGGCATATAAATGTTAATTTGTCATATTTAGCCGTTAAAATTTTTTTATAGCAAAAAAATCGAGATAAGTATGTCTTAAATTAAAGTGTGTATCTCAGGTGATTGGCCTGAGGTGTGTATGAACTGTATTCCGTTGACTTTTGTTGGGGAATTAATTAAATCCCGTTTCCACTATAAAGTAGTTGTGTACACTTATCTAGTAAATTAAATTGGAGCTACCATATTTACCCAGTAATTTCGCAAGCTTACCAAATCTTAAATTTTGTAATACGCAACTCAAAAAAGCTCCTATGGAGGCTCGGATACGAGCGTATCTATCGTTGGTTCGACCAGCTTTGGATTACTGCTCTGCGGTGTGGAACCTTCATCAGGATCATCTTATGAACCAGTTGGAGATGGTACAACGTAGAGCAGTAAGATGGGTTTTTGTTGACTTTTCAGCTAGTTTTAGCCATAGAGCTGCTCTAGATCGGCTAGGCTGGGCCTCACTCAGGGCAAGGAGAGATTACTTTGGCGAACCTTCATACCATGCACGGAATGCGGAATCCTTACAAAATTCGTGTTCCTCAAGGTCGATGCGATGTCGGTCACTTTTCTTTGATTGGGGTCGGTGCGCGACTATGGAACGCACTGAGAAGAACTGCTTTTCTTGACGCAATGCCTACATTCTGTTAATTTAAAAAACTAGTGCGGCGTGTATAAATTAATTTAAGTTTATTAATTAACACCTTACTTCCCTGTTGGATATTAAGAACATTTTTAAATTATGCTTTTAGTGTAAATATGTTTGCCACTTTACTATATAATTTTAGCATGTTCTTTCTTTATATCTACCCACGTACTTACAACTACCGATTTTGTACTCGCTGTATTGTTATTAATAAATAATAAAAAAAAATTTAAGTTGGACTATTAATTTGCTATACCCATTGAAAGTTGCGTTTTAGGATACAAAGTAACTAGAATTTTTTTCAAAATTTTTAGAATACTTCTTGAGCCCTCTACCACCCCCTTAAGGGGTTAAAAAAATTAAAAATTTAAAAATTATCAAAATCTGATTTTTATTGTATTTTATTATTTATTCTTTTTCAGATATAATATAAAAGCCCTCTATTAGCCCTTTACCCCGCTCTTATAGCAAAATCGTCATTTGCAAACATAATACATCTTTTAAAAAATTTTCATAAAGTAACATTTAAAACAACCAACGTAACAATTAAAGTCTGGACTTGTTTAAACCACTCTTTACTACAAGGTCTAACATGTTTACGAGGTAGTTTATCACATAAGCTTCATCTTAGCTTCGAGCGGTATTACATGCTTACACGTCAGCCAGTAAACATCTAAAGTGAATTTGTTTAAAAAAAAGTGAAGTGTAATAAAAAAACAAACGAACAGGCTAAAAGTTATAATGAATTTGTCGAAATTTAATGTAACCAGAAGTAAAGTGGAATGCCCTATTTTTGGGTGCCCTAGTGACATTAACTGTCGTGTGTTGCCGACTATTGAACGAGTGCTTCGATGTTACTTGTTTATTCGGTATGAACTAAAATATAAAAAACAGTGTGGAAAATAAACAAGTTTTTTAGAAGTTTGCAATGAACTTGTGCCTAAAATTGAAAATATTTGGAAAACGGCATCAATTCCCACCGTTTCAAAAGACTGAATCGTGCAACTGATACGAAAGTATCATGAAAAATATAATATTCTTATAAGGTATCCGAAAAGCAAACGGAATAATCATTATGATAAAAAGGTAAATACCTTCAAAGTAGAATCCCATGAAGATTACTATAGGAAATACTGATCGCAAAGAAACAAAAAAATATCTGACAGGAAAGAGAGGCAAGCAAGAGAAATGGAAAAATTTTAAAAATACAAATCTGGATCATACGATTTATCACCTGGCTCTTCCACTGAAATAACCACCTTACCGTCAGAATCAGACAACGCAAAAATTGAATCCTCATCAGATGACGAATTTAAACATGCCAACTTACCTTCTACATCAAAATCTTATCAAATGAGACTAGAACTACCTACGTTAGGTGTTGTATGCGATAAATATGGCATATCGGACCGATCAGCTGCTGCTATTGCAAGTGCAGTGATATAAGATGTAGGAATGATTACTAAAGATGACCCATCTAAAATAATCGATAAAAATAAAGTGAGAAGAGTGCGAAAAAAAACTAGAAATATCCTTAGGAGGGAATTTCAAAGTGCAAACAGAACAATCAAAAGTATTTACTTTGACAGAAGAAAGGACAGCACCTTAGTGCAAGAAGAGAAAAACAAGATATTGTATAAAAGAACTGTTGTAGAAGAACATATATCGCTTATTGAAGAACCAGGTTCTCTTTATATTGGTCATGTTACTCCAACTGCAGGAACGGCTAAGTCAATTGGTAAAGCAATATTAGACTTTTTTGCTAAAAACAATTTGGAACTAGAGAGTTTGGTAGCAATAGGTTGCGACGGTACTGTTGTGAATACCGGTTATAAAAATGGTGTAATTAGATATATTGAGACTGAATTAAAACATCCTTTACAATGGTTTATTTGTCAGTTACATGCTAACGAGTTGCCTTTGAGACATGTATTTCAGCATTTAGATGGTAGTACAGTGGGACCTCGTCAATTCTCTGGAGATATTGGAAAATCTTTAGAAAAATGTGAACATCTCCCAACTGTAAACTTTACCAAAATTAAATGTGAGTTGCCAGAAATCATAGTAGGGACTAGCGAATTAAGTTCTGACCAATCGTATCTATAGGACATTTGTAACGCAATATCAAGTGGCAATTTTAGTTCAAATTTAGCAAATCGTAATCCTGGGAAGTTAGCACATTCAAGATGGCTCACAATGGCAAATCGAGTACTCCGCCTATATGCTGTAATATTAAATTTACATTAAACACAGTGTTAAAGGGTTGGTAGAGGGTTAGAGATGTCATTTTAAAAATCTGAAAAAAATAGGATAGCCATGTAAAGTGAAAGGAAACGTTTGGCAGGTATTGTAAACCAATTTTCGGATAAAAAAAAAATGCCCCTTTAGGGGGTGGTAGAGGGCTGAAAATGAATTTTGAAAATTTTGAAAAAAATGTACAGTTGTTATACACGATAAAACGCAACTTTTGATTGGTATTGCCACTTTTATTTTAATTTTTTTATAAAAAATGCCTAATTCGGCCCACCCTAATATATATATATATATAAACTGCTGGCCAATTCAAGCGGGACAAACTAAATTTTTGATAAAATTTAGAGTGGAATATTTTCGAAACGAAAAAAAATTTTGATTTAACTTTTTCAGTATGTAATTGAATAGTTCTTCTAGTTTTTATACTTTAAGGCACTATTGCTAGCAGTCGCTGCAACTCTATTTTACAGGGTGTTAAGTGAAACCCTGACTTTTTTGGAAAAGTTTTCCAGTTCCGAGAATCTAGGAAGAATTTTTTTTGAATTTTCTTTTCATACTAAAATGATCCATGGTCAAATACAAAAAAACAATTTCTCCGGATTTTCTCTATTTTCATTTGTTTTCCGTATACAGGGGTTAGTCGAAATTATCGACTTCTTCTTACAAAGGAACCCCTAATTTGGCCGTTTATTCACAAAAAGCGAAAGACCAAGTAAATTTGTAGTTTGAAGTAGTCCAGCTAACAAAATTAATACAAATTTTTGTACAGGGTGTAGCAAGTTTGGATCACGGGCTAGTAAATTATTATTTTTTAATTTCTACTACTTTTTCCTAAGTTAACTATTAATTATCACGTGCTACGTTAAAGGGTTAAAATTTGTTAGGTCCGATAACAGTACTGGTTAGAAAGATCCTTTTTGCCCAAACGGGTTTTTCATTTTTTGTCTAGTCCCATTTTTAGTGATTAAACGGCTCGCATTTTGAACCTAACTTTTTGCAATTGCATCCATGAACGATTGAAGTGAGAGTGCTTTTTTGGTGGTACATAATGAATGTTTTATCCAACCAAAAAACATGTAGTGGCCAAACAGCTAATGATGCTTATTCGAAGAATTTTTTAGCATTATACAGGGTTGCAAAAAATATACCACCTATACTTTGCAGGTGGATTTCTGTTAATTTAGCGGCGTTTCTATTTCTTAGTCAAAAGATCTAGTAGGCCAAAAAATAAAACATTTTCTTTGCTATTGACAGTTACCAAGGCAACAAAGTATTCTTCTTTGAATTGGTGCGTTATTATCCTTTATAATGGCTCGATTAAGTGCAAAAGAACAAGCTAATTGTTTGCATTTACTACAAGATGGGGTAAAAATTAGTATTATTGCGGATATGTACGGGGTTGGGCGAAGTACAATATCTCGACTGCGTCAACGCTTCCACGAAACGGGAAGTGCAAACTATCGTTATGGGGGAGGTCGCCAAAAGAAAGTCGGCATTGCAGATGAAAGATGGTTGGTTAGAGAGGCTCGTCGAAGGCGAAAAATTCCATCAGAGAAAATTAACCAGGAGTTCAGAGCAAGAACACACATTCGTGTGAGCAATAGGACCATTAGAAGAACTTTAAACAATAATAACTTAAGGTGAGTTACTTCAAATGAGATCTTATTTTTTGTACCAATATTTTTAGTGTTTCATTTTAGTAAGTCGGCTATTATAATATCGACGTCAGCTGAGGCGTGAATCTTGGATTTTGCGCACCGATATTATAAATGTAAACTTGAACTAAGTTGTTCATAAATTAAAGTTTTGATAGGCGACCCTAAACACATTATTTGTGCTTGCAGCGTAATGTTCCTTAGTTCTTCCCTAGAACTAACGTTATGAAAATTGACCTAATTTTGCATTTTAGTATAATAAAAGCTACTGTTGGCTTATTTATTGGTTCATTCCCTACACCTATACTACAGATTTTTAAGCCAAAATTTTAATTTTAGAGCTCGGCGACGTGCTAAATGTGTGCGACTTCTACCACAGCATAGGCGAAGACGTCTCCAGTGGGCATATGAACATCGCAATTGGCCATTAGATAACTGGGAAAACCGCATGTTTGTAGACGAGTCAAGATTTAATTTAATTCACTCGGACGGCAGAATATTAGTTTGGCGTGAACGTGGCGAACGGTATATGGAGGAGAATATGGCTCCTCAGGAACCTTTTGGTGGTGGAGGCGTTACTGTTTGGGGTGGTGTAATGTTTAATGGCAAAACGGAACTTTTTTTAACATTGGAGCCCATTAACGGTCAGGTATATAGGGACGAAATTTTAAGCAATATCGTTCTACCATTTGCAAACAATTTTTGGAACGATTTTGTGCTAATTGACGATAACGCCAGACCTCATAGAGCACGCATTGTGCAAGAGTTTTTGGAAGCTAATAATATTACCAGGATGGTCTGGCCTGCAAAATCACCAGACATGAATATTATCGAACACGTCTGGTCTAAATTGAAATTATTGGTAAGTTCTAGGGAAGATCCTCCTCAGACTCTAGAACAACTTGCAGACGCCATTGTTCAGGAGTGGGAAAATATTCAGCAAGAATTTGTCAATAATTTGGTAATAAGCATGCCTCGAAGATGCCAAGAGATAATAAATGTAAGGGGAGGTCCTACTAGGTATTAAGATTTGTTTTGTTTTCGTTAGTTGCAAGTTTTTATAATACCTTCAAGCAAAAAAAATGTTCTATAATTTAAAACGTTTTCTGTTTACCTATAAAAGTAACAACCAAAATTTACATTTTGGATCTCCTAAAGTAATGCCGGGAAAAATAACTACTAAATTTGAAAATTACGTATCTTTTCGAGTACTTTCAAAAGTAATTAAATCTTCTGAAATTTCTATACCTTCTAAAAACTACGCTATACAGAATTTTATAACTTGTTCAGTTGAATTCACTATCCATCTCCAATTTTTGACGAGAAAAATGTACTCCGTGACTATTAATTTAAGACACTTCTTATTAATTAAAATTTCTCAATGCCATGTACTGACTTTTTAGAGCAGTGGTAAAATATTTTTCTTTTATAATGAATAATCGAAGTTTACGAAAATCCAAAGATATCGAGAAACACGTGGCTTCTATTATAAGTAGTAACTTCTGCACAATCCTGTATAATGTGAAAAAGTTCCGAATGAATATTATTCTTTTTATCTGTATCGTTACTAGATTTTATTAATAATAAGTAGGACATTTTCTTTAATAATTATTAATATAGCAAAAAGGAACTTTATGAATACCTAAAGGACTCTAAAATCACATGATTTTCATATAAAATGTAGGTGATATGTTTTGGGCAAACGCGGACAAAAGCAGCGAATAAGCATCTTTAGCTCTATGGCCACGACACTTTTTTATTGGTTGGTTAAACCAATAAACGATGTCCACTTCAATAGTTCATGAATGCAATCGCAAAAAGTTAAGTTTTAAACGCAAGCCATTTGTATCACTAAAAATGGGACCAGACAAAAAAATTCAAAAACAGTTTCGGCAAAAAGTTCCAAGAAAATTGGGACTATATTCAATTAATTTGAAAATCACATGACTTCCATATAAAGTATAGGTGGTATATTTTTTGCAACCCTGTATAATGCTAAAAAATTCTTCGAATAAGCATCATTAGCTGTTTGGCCACTACATGTTTTTTGGTTGGATAAAACATTCATTATGTACCACCAAAAAAGCACTCTCACTTCAATCGTTCATGGATGCAATTGCAAAAAGTTAGGTTCAAAATGCGAGCCGTTTAATCACTAAAAATGGGACTAGACAAAAAATGAAAAACCCGTTTGGGCAAAAAGGATCTTTCTAACCAGTACTGTTATCGGACCTAACAAATTTTAACCCTTTAACGTAGCACGTGATAATTAATAGTTAACTTAGGAAAAAGTAGTAGAAATTAAAAAATAATAATTTACTAGCCCGTGATCCAAACTTGCTACACCCTGTACAAAAATTTGTATTAATTTTGTTAGCTGGACTACTTCAAACTACAAATTTACTTGGTCTTTCGCTTTTTGTGAATAAACGGCCAAATTAGGGGTTCCTTTGTAAGAAGAAGTCGATAATTTCGACTAACCCCTGTATACGGAAAACAAATGAAAATAGAGAAAATCCGGAGAAATTGTTTTTTTGTATTTGACCATGGATCATTTTAGTATGAAAAGAAAATTCAAAAAAAATTCTTCCTAGATTCTCGGAACTGGAAAACTTTTCCAAAAAAGTCAGGGTTTCACTTAACACCCTGTAAAATAGAGTTGCAGCGACTGCTAGCAATAGTGCCTTGAAGTATAAAAACTAGAAGAACTATTCAATTACATACTGAAAAAGTTAAATCAAAATCTTTTTTCGTTTCGAAAATATTCCACTCTAAATTTTATCAAAAATTTAGTTTGTCCCGCTTGAATTGGCCAGCAGTTTATATATATATATATATATATATATATATATATATATATATATATATATATATATATATATTCAGTGAAACCTCTATAACTGAGATCTCAAGGGACCTAGGATTCTTTATCACTTATAGAGGCTTCTCATTTACCCAGTTTCCCAAATAGGCAGGTTTAAAATGACGGTTGTCTTATTTATAGAGGGTCCCGCTAAGAGAGGTCGAAATATACCGTTTTTCATTTATAGAGGTGAAAATGTTATTGAAAAATGTATATTTTATGTAATTTATCAGCGGCTGTTAATGAACTGCACTTTCGTTTCGACATTTTGTGCACTTTTATTCACTTGTTTATCATACAAAACCTTAGATAGTACTGAAAAATAGCGATGGGATATCTCGAATGAAAAATAATCGATTCGATTATTCAAATCACTCGAGATATCTCGAGAAGTCAGCGCGATCATTCGAATGATTTAGCCGAGATTATAATATAATAATAATCGCCTTTCGCCGCTTTGAATGACGAGACGAAATACGAAATGATGCCGTCGCTGACTCGGCACTCGACGTTGCGTTACGATGCGATTGTCTCGGATGTGTTTTTCATTCGAATGATTATTTATTTCGAATGATCCTTCGATATCGATCGAGCATTATTTCATCTCTCGACAACGCATAGCATGTTTTTAATATTGTCTGGGTCTCGGATGATTTTTGCATTCGAATGATTGTTTATTTCGAATGATCCTTCGATATCGATCGAGCATTATTTAATCTCTCGACAACGCATAGTGTTATTGCATGTTTTTATGATATATACAGGGTGTTAGTAAAGTATATGGCCAAACTTGAGGGTATTATTCCTTACTTAATTTTAAGACAAAACATAGGTCCTAAAAGACTTTGTTTTTAATACACAGGGTGTTGAATTTTTGTAAAAGGTTTTTCCTAAATAACTAGAGGACGCAAATTAGTATAAAGTTGAAATTTGGTGACAATTTGTAATGCATAAAGGGGAGTCATGCTAGTTGCCAAATTTGTTTAAAGAAGTGTTTTTGTTTTCATGGATCTCTTATTTTTTTGGTATTTTTAACAAATTATACTAATAAATAATGTTATGTATAACTTTACATTTGTTTGTTTTTATCAAATACGGCCAATCCAAGCAAAAAAATTCAAGAGATGATTTTTGTGCAGTTTTATTTGCTATATTTTTTGATTCGAATGATTATTTTGAATGATCATTCGATTATTAAAATCATTCGAGAGCTAATATTTCGATTATTTAATTCATTCGATTATTCCCAACACTACTGAAAAACAAAGCACGTGCGGAAGAAATTCGAATGTTTGTAAGCAAACGTGTCGTAACCTGTCCAAACATGATAAATTGTCTTACTTACAGAGGTTATTGAGCAACAAAGTCCCAATTATAGAGGTAAACATCGAAAAAATCTAAGAAATCAAATCTCAATTAAAAAGGTTTCAAATTCCCAGTAACAGAGGCATTTCAATGCAAAAGTGTCGGGACTTCATTGTAATTATCAGTAGCAGAGGTTTCTCACATATCCAGGGCCCACTTAACCAGGTTTCACTGTATATATATATATATATATATATATATATATATATATATATATATATATATATATATATATATATATATATAAACGTCCGCCGACGTTGTTCGATGCCTATCTTCCAGGTAGATCTATCATTCCATTGGCCCTCTCTCAGATCTCGTGAGCTAATTGCATTGGAGACTCCTTCTTTTCATGTCTTTTTCGGCCTTCCAGGCTTCCTGCGGTTTGGTGGTACCCATTGCATAACCTTTTTCGGTAATCTCGTTTCCTCCATTCTTTGGACATGGCCCTACCATAACAGTTGCTTTCTTTCAACATCAGTTGTTAGCTACCCATCCACGCCCATTCGTTGCCGTATGTCGTCATTTCGAATTTTGTCTCTTCTGGATATTCCCAGTAATCTTCTAAACACATCCATCTTTGTTGCTTCCAAATTTCTTCGACTATTCTTTGTTATTTTCCATGTTTCCGTTCCGCGCCATAGAGTAGGCTACTCTTAATAAACGTTTCATAAATATTGTACTTCCGCTTTTTGCCGATTTCATGACTCCAAAATACACCATTCAAGCAGCCAGTTGCTCTTCTTGCTTGTGTTATTCTTTTATTAATTTCTCTTTCATCTCTCCCAGTTGTGTCGAAATCAACTCCCAGATATGTGTACCAGCTACAGTTACCAATTTCATCTGTTTCTAGTTGTATGTTGACTGGTTCCGCTCCTATGGGTAGGAATTTGGTTTTGTCGGTATTGAGTTCTAATCCCCATTTCCTGTACTCTTCTGTGCAATTGTAGGGTATACAAGCACGTGTCCCCTATTTCAATACCCATTCCCTGACATTTCCTTTTCCACTGTTTTAAGGCTTTTGCAACATATATTTTAAAGAGGGTGGGTGATATACAACATCCCTGACGCAGCCCCTTATTTACAGGGAACTCGCGTGAGAGTCTGTTACCTATTTTTATTCTTGACGTTCACCCATCGTAAATGTTTTTAATAGCGTTTATTAATGTGTAGTTGATGCTGGTTTCCTGTAGGGCTTTCCATAATTTCTTTGTAGGGACAGTATCGTAGGCTTTATGAAGATCTATAAACAAGAGATGGGTCTCTTGGTTGGTGCTTTTTTTTTGTCTATTATTTGTTTCAGACAGAAAACATTGTACGTGCATATTCTGCCATCTCGAAAACCGTATTGCTATTCTTCCTCGTGTTCTCTATATTCTGTCTCAATCAAATCTCCAAGAATTCTTCCATAGAGATGGCTAAGGGTACTTGTCACTGAGATGCCTCTGTAGTTGGAACAATCTAGCTTATTTCCTTTCTTATTTATAGATGATATGTAAGCAACCTTCCATTCGTCTGATATAGGGGTCCCCCTCAGGTACTGATTTATACACCAGTTAAGTTGTTTATAAAGTTTTGTTGTGCCGGATTTAACTAATTCTGATGGTATGCCTTCTAGACCTGCCGCCCGTCCATTTTTAAGTTTTTGCACCCCTTTCAACATTAATTTCTATGACTTCGCCATGAACTGATATTTCTGACGGTGACGTCGACATGTATTCGTCTCTATTTTCTGTTAATAGTCGTTCATAATGTTGGACCTATGTTTTCACCGGTATTAGTTGTATAGTTGTGTTCGCTTTCTCTGATTTGACTTTTTTAATGAATTTCCAAGTTTCTGAACATTGTTTTCCTCCTAAGTAGGTATTAATTTCTTGGCATTTCTTGTCCCACATTTGTCTCTTAGCTCTTGTTAATATTGTTCTTGTTGTTCTTTTTATTTCTAGGTACGTGTCTTTGTCGTCTGGTTTTTTAGTACTTAGCCATTTTAGATATGCCTGTTTTTTTTTGAGATACTAATGTTTCCATCTCATTATTCCACCAAAGTTTTTACTTTTACTTTTATTTTTTATTCCAAGGGCCTCCCCTGCAGCTTCTTTGAGACTATTTACATGTTTCTGTGTACTGCTTCTGTTGATTTTCCATCTACTGTATCCAAGAGCTTTTCGTCTAATCGGCACTGGTATAGTGTTTGCGTACTTTCATTTATCAGGCTATATAAATTGTAGTGTTGGGCAGATACTACCTCTGTATCTTCAGTTTCCTGTATAGTCGAAATTCTACCTTCTTTGTTTAGAAACGAACATACTATTTTTGCTTTGACCATATAGTGATCTGAGCCGCATGTTACGCCTCTCTTACGTCATTTACTTGCAACTTCGTGTCTTGTCTTACTATAACATAACGTTACTTCAATAACGGATTTTAGATTTCTTGTCTGCTGTGTCCATGTGTAGGTGTGAATGTCCTTATGTTTGAAGAAGCCATTACATATTCTTAGTTGATGATTTCGACAGGTTTCAATAATTCTATCTCCATTATCATTCCTTGTTAGTTCTCCATAGGGACCGACTATTTCGTTATTTCTCTCACGGCCTATCCTGCTGTTAAAGTCCCCAAGTACTATCAGCTCTCTTGTTTTACCGATTTTGGCAATCTCATCATTAACCTTTTCAAAAAATGCATCTTTCGCAACAAACGGTTCATCGTCAGATACCTATTGCATATATTCCAAGTATTGTCACTGGGTTCTGATATGTTAATATTGACACGTATTATATTTTCATCTACGGTTTCAAAATCGGTGATTTTATTGTGTATCATGATCGATAAGCCTCTTTTCGCTCTCTGATGTTTTGGAATGCCACTAAATATGTGTACGCAGTTGTTAACTGTTTCGGTCCCAGTGCCTTTCTTCTTTGTCTCGGTTAAGACAGCAATGTCCCTTTTTAGATTATTTAGATCATGGGTAATTTCTTCCACATTTCCTCTAATTCCTTGTACATGCCAAGTGCCATGTTCATAGTCCTTTCTCGTAGCTTGTGTCGTTTACCATATGTTCCATCCGAAATACCGAGGCATGTGCTAGGCTTTTTGGTATGTAGTATGTAGTGACAGGGAACCGGCCTGACGCCTTAACCCCCAACCTGTAGGACCAGGAAAATTTGTTTAAGGTTATTTTTTCCTCTAGACTGGTTGTCTTCCCAGACTTGGAGACCAATCTTCCCCGTTTGTGGTTCTTCCGCCTTCCAGACATTTATTTCCACCGTTGACCACTCCTTCATAAATAATAAATAATATTTTAGTGAACGTAACTAAATACCACTATTTCTGGTGGCGAGGTTTCAAGCTATCTAAACTAAAATTAAACTAAATCTGTTCTTGTAACAATGTGACAGCACAGAGAAAAATTTTATTAAGAAATTATTAAAAGTCGATAAAATATTTAAGGTAGATACATTTTATTTAGAAAGATTTTTTTATCAAAGAGAAACATTTTAAAAGTCAATAGTTATTAAGCGGAATTAAAATTTACAGAGTTTTTTCAAGGCGATATCTCTAAAACGGTTAAAAATATTTTTATGAAATTTTGGTGAGTTAATAGGGAGACCTATTTTTGTCATTTACCCCATCTCTCTATTTTCAGGGGTGGGGGTAACTTTGGAATTTTAAATGGGGTGATGTACTTTTGTTTATAAAATTCGAATCTACGTAAAAAAACTACGTATTGGTACAATTTTGTTTTTAGAGTTGCACTTTCGGTTACGGAATTATGATTTATTAGGTTATAAAATAAAAAATATATTTACCATTAAATTTCAACTTATTTATCGTCTGTCATGCTTGAGAAGTTGTTCAAAATGTCCCCCTTCCAGTTCCAAACCCTTTCACACTCTTTTTCTAAATGAATTTCGTTCAGGTGTCACTAATAAGTAGGCAAAGCAGATTCGGTCTTTCATATCATCTAAAGTTGTAGGTGCAGTCGCCATCACTTTGTCATTTATAAAATTCCACAAGAAAAAGTCAAGGGGGGTCAAATCCGGGAACCAATCCAATCCACCTGTTTGCAAATATATCATTCAAATGATTACGGGCCTGTATTGCATAATGGAGTGGAGCACCGTCCTGTTGAAACCACATGTCAGGATTTATGTTTTGGTTTAATAATTGGGCATTCTTAAAAAATCTGTGTACATTTCTCCATTGAAATGTCCTTCAAAGAAATGCAGACAAATAACTCTATACCCGATTATACCACACCATGCAGACATTAATTGACCAGGGATGTTGATTTGACAGTTCTCATCCAGTGGGGATTTTCCCAACCCCAGTAGTGCATATTGTGTCTATTTACCTAAAGAAAACAACCAAATAAAAAACATAAATTACATTTTTACTGATAAGGGTTAACTAAAACTAAACCAAAATCGTACCTGCCCACAATTATGGAATGTAACTTCATCAGAAAAAAAAAATAACATTCATTAGGAACCTGTTATTTCCTTGCATTGCACCTTGTGACCAAATTGCAAAATGCAACTCGATTTTCAAAGTCTTGTCCATAAAGCTCTTGGTGGAGTGTAATGTGGTATGGAGGAAAATTGTACAAGTACAATATGGTCACAACTGATTTTTGGCTCACTCCAGCATCTCTAGTAAGCCATCTGGTACCTTCCATGCGGGTCAATAGCTACTGCTCCTAAAACGCCAACTGCCCTATTCTCGTCCGTTTTAGTTCGCTTCCAAACCCGTGGATTCGTCTTCAGACTGCCAGTAGTAGGACTTCTGGTTTCCAGCCTTTTAAGTGCCATGTGAGATTTCTTGTTATTAGGAAACCTCTCCGCCCACACTAGTGTAGTCTCTCATTAGTTTTTTTGCACTCCCCCAAAATTAACAACATATCAACTTGCACATTAAAATTCGCTTCAATGAGCTAATAAACTGAGAAATAATCGGTAAAACGTCAAAATCTTCAACTGACTTAAGTAAAAATAACGCATTTCCATAAAAACGAATAATAATTCTGAAATAAGTGAACTTGATTTATTGGTAAAATTTATTTATTTTTTAAATTCAATCGAAATTTAGAATTTAGAAGCCATAATTCCGTAACCGAAAGAGCAAGTCAAAAAAAAAATTGTACACTTACGTAGTTTTTACATAGATTCGAATTTTATAAACAAAAGCACATCTTCCGATTTAAAACTCTAAAGTTACCCCCACCCCTCAAAATAGAGAGAGGGGGGGCGGATGTCAAAAATAAGTTTAAATGTTGAAACCGCCCGTACCCGGGTCGGTGTATCTGGGATATTTTGCAAAATCTCTAAAAGAAAACTGAATATTCTAAACCATAAAATGCTAATAATATGCATACATAAAAGCCTCTGATTTAAATTAGTCTAAAAACGTCGAAAACGCTAAAAGTTTGCATAAAAGGGTCTGCCAGGTCAAAATTCTTGAGATTAGGTAAAACCAGATGGCCCAGCCAAGCCGTGCATCAACAAGCCACGCCGAGGGGGGAAGCGCGAGTACTTAAGCGCTCGACGCCACCCATAGAGAAAATATATAATAGAGAAATAATGTCAATATGCGAATGTGGCAAATTTACCAAGCTGAATCCGTAAACAAAGACAATATTCTGCGGGCTTGCGCCTTGTCGAACGTTTGCCTTGTGATAGACAGGACCTTACTTCTAAATTTATTTCACATGACATGAATCTTCTATCGAGTAATAAATGCTAAATATATTACTTGTAATTATTCTTTTTATTAATGATAAAAATGTAGCCATTGTGAGATTTTAACAAAAATTCTATAGTTTGTTGACTTAAATCTGAGTTTTCTTGCTATACAAAACTGTCGATAATGGCGATATATATATATATATATATATATATATATATATATATATATATATATATATATATATATATATATATATATATATATATACAGGGTGTCCCAGGATAGGTGTTACGATAGGACAAATGGGTCAAAAATTTTTGAATTTGAAAATGGCATTTTGGGAACATGCCCCGCTTGGTCCAAAACTGAGAAATACAAAATTTCACTCGGATTGGTATTATACAGGGCGAGTTATAACTAAAAATATGAAAAATGGCCAAGAGTAAAGTACTCTTATTTTTTCAAATGGAACAAAAGCTTAGTAGCAAAAGTTGTTCAGAAATGAAACTAATATTATAATTTGAAATTAGAGCTTTCTAGTCAATACTTTTATTTTTGTCAATTTTTTTGAAATGTAATAGTACATTTTCCACCAATATCGTACTACAATGCATTATTAGGCTATACCTGGTAAATGTACATATTAAATGTTAGGAAACGTAGTTTCCAAGTATAATAAAAAAACCGAAAAAAAACATAACAAAATTTATTAAATATTACCTACGCAAAATTGAAAAAAGTAACAATTATGAAGATAAAACAAGTGGTCACTAACGACATCAAATTAGTTTCATTTCTGAACAACTTTTTCTACTAAGCTTTTGTTCCATTTGAAAAAATAAGAGTACTTTACTCTTGGCCATTTTTCATATTTTTAGTTATAACTCACCCTGTATAATACCAATCCGAGTGAAATTTTGTATTTCTCAGTTTTGGGCCAAGCGGCGCATGTTCCCAAAATGCCATTTTCAAATTCAAAAATTTTTGATCCATTTGTCCTATCGTAACCTATCCTGGGACACCCTGTATATATATATATATATATATATATATATATATATATATATATATATATATATATATATATATATATATATATATATATATATATAATAGTCCTCGAAAATAGCGCAGTTTATACATATACAGTGCGTCTCTTTAATGTCCCCCTCTTAATTTTCGAAACGTTACATTTACAAAATTGAAAGTTGAAATAAAATATAAACATAGTATTCTAAACAATAGAAATAAAATATGCAACTGTTTTAAGAAGTAAAATAGTAAATAACAAAATTACCAAAACTATGTGTATATTTTATTGGATTGGCATCCCATCCTGTATAATTATTGAACAAACCAAGTTCTATGGTAAGATGTAAATATTTTGACACCTATTTACAGTGTGTGCGCTTGATACTTTGGTGAACGCGCTACTTACTTACTGCCCCATGTCAATCTAATCCACTGATATCTTAGCGTTCCTTTGGCGAAAGCGCTTTTTTCTTTCGCAATCCCTTTTAAAATACTCCCCTCTACCCTAATCCACTAGTATTTTTAGTTCCCCTTTGGCGAAAGCGCAAATATGCCTTTTGGACACTCATCCTTATGCAATATAGGGGAAGGAGGCATTGACACTATATATGACCTTCTTACACCACCTTACCCCTTATACAATGCCCCTAATACACAAACACCCCATCAGTGCATTTCTGACACCTTGACCACACTCAATATACGTCACTGATAAATATTTCTACTTCTCCGTGTGTGTATTCACTTCAACACCGGAGTGCATTTAAGATAAATTATATTTTTTACCTACTATTCTTTAACATATTGATATAATTTAAATTTGGAATTAAACTATTTGTATTTATGCACTGGCAAAACATATGAAATGTCTTTAACACTTTGTAAATAATATTTTTGTATCGAAATAACAAGCTTCAGAGGTTCGCTATATTCGCCACCCCAACCAAAAATACCATAACATAAAAATGACTGAGATTTTTTCGACCCGGTTCTGATCGCCAAGTTGCGTCATTGAATTCAACACCCACTTTTTCTAGACGTCCAGAGTGCGCGTGCCTCGAGAGAACCGTCGTTTAAAAACCTGACTGGCGCCAAATGCGTACAAACGTACTTTTTCGCCCATACATTGGACGGATTCAGCTGGTGTCGCGAATACGTTGTGAAGGTCTAAATATATTTTGTCCATGACGGCACCGCAGGTGGGATTTCAGATTCAAATTGACATTCGACTTGCATTCAGATATCAGATAGACATTCAAATTTTCCTCTTTTTAAAAGTTAAGTCGTGACGATGTCGGTGGGTTCTCCTGTTAGTGATTTTTCTGTGTTGAAAAACTGCCGGTAAGTCCTTTGCTCTTTGTCCAAAGTACAGTTACGTTAATTTGCTTTGTAATATTAAGCAAGTAGTAAAATTGGATTTCTTTTTACTTAGTGAGATACCTTGTACGCCGATTTCAGCTGACGGTGGATTACGCCGAGGCTGATCTAACTGGTGGATATAGGTGTCTTTGGTAACGAAATTAAATCCATGAAACTGCTTAAAAATATACTTATATCTCATTAATAATTCTACATAAAATTGGATTTCTTTTTACTTAGTGAAGTACCTCGAACGCCGATTTCAGCTGACGGTGGATTACGCCGAGGCTGATCTAACTGGTGGATTTAGGTATCTTTGGTAACGAAATTAAATCCTTTACTGTAATTTAATGTAATATATTATGTGAATCCAAATACTGGCAGTCGTACATCACAGTTAATCTTATAAACAATATAAAGTAATCTGTTTAATAATATAAAACTAAACCTTAAAAAGGGAGCAACATTTGGGGGAGAATTTAAAATGAAGTATAAAAAAAAAGATTATCAAATATTATTTTAAATAAATTATGACTGGAAGAGAGACCTAATTTCTAACGGTACCGGATGATGGTGTCAATAAACTTTTACTTTCGAGATTTGGGTTAGTATGGTAGGGCAAGTGCAAACGCACCTTTCTTGTAAATACAGATGGCCAATTTGTGTTCCGGGGTTTAATTGGCATAACAAAGAAAAAACAATGGTCAGTAAACCGACAGAGTCGAGACAAAAATTAAAAAGGGTATTTTATTAAATTAAACGTAATCTGCATTCGTAAAGATAAGTATTAAAAAGGGGTGTTTTAATAAATTAAAGGTAATCTGTATTAGTAACGAGAAATCTTAAAAGGGAGTGAGTTGGAGTAAAAATGAATTATCGCATTTGACAAACGTATTATCAAGATTGGCAATGATAAAATAAAGTATGGGTGTAGGTATTGACATGATGCTACCTGTAGAACGTTAACAGATAATAGGTATATATAAAACGGTGTGATGGGTTTTCTTGGGAAAAGGTTATAACCGACGATGGTGCCGCTGTCGAAGTTTTCGGTACCTAAGTAATAAGAAAACAACATTCGCTCGAGAAGAAAAGTGACACATGCGTATGGGCGGATGGACTCCTAACTTTTATTGCACCTTTATATGTTATACGTTGAGGTGTCCGATATTTTTGTTTGGGTATTGTGCTGATTGTAATTGGCTAATTACAGTAAATTAATTTAACAGTGGGGTTCCACTGTACAGGTTTTCGGCTCCTCGCGGACTGTCCAACAGCGGGGTTCCACTGGAGGCTGTCCACCCTACGTAGTAGCATTACGCCAAGCGTGTACGTCATTTGGGGTGATACTGAGTGTTAAAAGGTATTTAGTCGGAAGGGGCGATACGATACCAGTAATAAAATGCAGGTTACCCGGGTTATGCAAGAAAGGGGTTCTATATGAAAAGGTACGAAGTGATAAAGTGCATCCAGAGGTTCGTTGCAGACGCACAGTAACAGGTATAGGGGTTTTGGTAAAACAACATGTAAAACAACATGTAAAGAACAAGTTCACGAGGATCACCATCAGTGTCGCAGACATTAGATGTGTGAGCTATGAATAGGAAAAGCGCAGCCAAGATAGGTAAAGAAATAGGTAAAGACACACTTCACGCGGATCACCATCAATGTCGCAGACATTAGATGTGTGGGCTATGAGTGGGAAAGGCGCAGCCAAGAAAATCACCGGTAAAGTGTAGACAAGAAAATCACCTGTAGTGTCGCAGACTAAACAGGTGACAAAAAGGGAAAAGGGTACCAATTAAGGAAGACAGACAAAGGCCTGTGTTAATATATTGAATTGTTAAATGTTATAAATATTTTATTGTTATTTGGAATGTGACATTGTTCATTGATAAATAACTGGTGTACAAATAAATAAATGATTAAAACAGAGTGATTCTTTGATTTCTTATCTCTACAATACGACAGATTAAAAAGGGGAAAATATAATTAAAAACTATCAAAATCTGATATAAAATTTACTGTTGTACCAAACTTTAAAAGAACCTGAAATAAACACAACGTAGGAAAATAAGGTAATACATCCAGACGATTACAGCCAACGTGACTGACTTTGTCACGTGATGAATAGACTGGGGGTCGAGCAGTTTCAATGTACCCCCTATCTCCCTCACCCAAATTTCATGAAAATATTTTAAGCCGTTTTCGAGATATCGCCTTGCAACACTTCAAAAAAGTCACCCTATAAATGTTAATTTTATTAAATAGCTATTGACTTCTAAGATGTTTCTCTTTTTTAAAGAATTCTCGTAACCTTCAATATTGTTTAATAAAATGTTTCTTTGTGCTGACACATTACAGGAACAGATTTGGTTCTGTATGTTACGTATATTTTCATTTTCAATACACATTTGGGGGTAATAGCCAAATAAAACTATTTTCAAACAAACATCTGCATAAACAAAACAGATTTAGCTAAACGAATTGAAGTGTTGCCACTAAACATAATTTTAGCACGATTGCCAGCCACATAAAATTTTAGCATTTTTTGTAGAAAAAAGAACATCATTTATTTTTAAACGTCTCGTTTAGATTGTTTGTTATGGAATATGGTGGTTGTTGTGAAAAAAAAACATCTTTTAAATACCGCCTATTTTCGGCTTGCAAAGACGAGTTCCTTCGACTGCATGTTCCATTAGCTTTTAGTATCATTGACCTAAGTGCCCCAATTTCTGCCTGAATGTTTTCCTGTGAGTGGAGAATTGTTTAGATGGATGTGAACAAGCCTATGAGAGTTCCGCAACTACAAGAAGACATTCTGGCAGAAATTAGGGCACTACGACCACCAAATAATGAAATTTTCTATGGCTAATTGGGAAAAAATTAGTAAACAGCTGCGCCTCCTTTTTTGCAAGTACTGGCAATGCCCCTTAACATACTAAAAGTTCCGCCTTTTCCAAGTAGGGGAACATAGTGAAAATCAGTCTATCAACAGATTTCTGTTTATATTTTTTTGAAAATTTTAACGGTTTTCAAGTTTTTTTTTTCTAAAAGTGTACGAAATCCAAAATGACGGACTGATTTTCACCATGTTCCCCTATTCGGAAGAGGCAGAACTTCTAGTATGTTAAATAGGATTACTAGACAAGAGTCTAGGGGATGGGTCCAATTTTTATCCCGGGCTTGCGGATGAGCAGAGGAAGAAACAATAGTGGATTTTTTTCCGATCCCTCTTCGCCTGCGAGGAAAGAGACTGGTCAGGGCCCCTAACCAGGTGATAACCCTGTTCCGACCTTAGGGTGCCCTCCGATCCACCATTCGCTAGATTTTCTGAACAACAAACAAAACATAATTTTTAGGTTAAGGTACCTAGACACGATAGATTTTTTGCTCGGGACCTTTAAAAAAAGACAAAACAAAATTTTTATCGAGGAAGGAGTGCTAACCCGTTTCCAATACACCTTTTAGAGCCGATTTCCTAATTTTTTATAATATTTTAAGTGACAAAAATTAAAAAAAGATGCAGCCGAGCACGGATTCGAACCAACAAATCTCGGTCAATAAGCGGATTCTTTACCACTGCACTACGTGACTGATGCTAGGAAATCGGTAAACTTATTAACAAGTGCATCATTTATTATATTTTTGAGGTTATTACGCATGCGGAAGCCCGGGATAAAAATTGTACCCATCCCCTAGACTCTTTACATTACTAGTACTTGCAAAGAAAAATGGTCTCAGTCCTATAGCAATTTTTTCCCAATTCCACACTAATTGCTCCAGCCTGCCTAAGAACTATTTATAGCAGAACATGTCATGTGAAGCCCTCTCTGTGCAAGCCGAAGATGGACTACGATGAGTAAAAATAATTAAAAAGTAAATACTTAAGTTATTTATTGAATTGTAGTAGCCTTTACTTGATCAAGATCCATTATAAAACTATTTAATAATAACAACACACGTGTTTAAATCATGTGGCTGAAGTTAGCATCAGATTCAGATTCATTTCTGCCAAAGAGTTTCTAAAATATGGAGTTCAAGAATAAATTTTAAAAAAATGTTTATTTATGGGTATTTATATTAATTAAAATCCTTAAGAAGTCTGTAGCAAATCAGAAAGATCATTAGCGTTGTTTATTTTCTAAAAAACAAGGTAGGAGGTTCAGAAATGAAATTAAATTCTATGGACAAAAATTAAAATGTCAAAAAAATACAGAAAACGAATTTTGTACACCTCCAAACTTTGCATAAATGTGGGGATTATTACCAGAAAACATATATCTTTCAGATTTGAAAAAATTCAGGGGATGAAGGGGTGAAATCGAAGGGACCAGTAAATAAAAATAAAACACAGAAAACACTGAAAACGAATTTTGTACACCACCAAATTTTGCATAGATGTGAGGATTATTATGAGAAAACATATATCTTTCAGATTTGAAAAAATTCAGGGGATGAGGGGGTGAAATCGACGGGACCAATAAATAAAATAAATCACAGAAAACAGTGAAAACGAATTTTGTACATCACCAAATTTTGCATAGTTGTGGGGATTATTATGAGAAAACACATATCTTTCATATTTGAAAAAATTCAGGGGATGAGGGGGTGAAATCGACGGGATCAGTAAATACAAATTAAACACAGAAAATACTGAAAACGAATTTTGTACACCTCCAAATTTTGCATAAATGTGGGGATAATTACCAGAAAACATATATTTTTCAGATTTGAAAATATTCAGGGGATGAGGGTGTGAAATCGACGGGATCAGTAAATACAAATTAAACATAGAAAATATTGAAAACAAATCTTGTACACCACCAAATTTTGCATAAATGTGAGGAGTATTATGAGAAAACATATATCTTTCAGATTTGAAAAAATTCAGGGGATGAGGGGGTGAAATCGACGTGACCAGTAAATAAAAATAAAACACAGAAAACAGTGAAAACGAATTTTGTACATCACCAAATTTTGAATAAATATGGGGATTATTATGAGAAAACATATATCTTTCAGATTTGAAAAAATTCAGGGGATGAGGGGGTGAAATCGACGGTATCAGTAAATACAAATTAAACACAGAAAATACTAATAATAAATAAATAATAAATAAATAAATAAAATTGGGTATCCGGTGGCCGAATGGGTCTCCGGTGGCCGAGTTGGTACGGCGCCAGCTTTGCAACCCAGAGGTGCGGGTTTAAATCCCGCTTCGACCATGGATATTTTGTGATTGTCAATTATTGGAAGGCGGTAGAGGATTTCTTCCTCGACCGAGGTGGTACCTCCCCACACATCGGCTTAAAGGGCTGGTGAAGTCCCTACTGATGTTTCCAGCTCTAGATATGTGAGTAGGATTTCCCCAGTATACCCACGATACATATTACTTAGACTTCGGTCTTCGTGGGCTGTCAGAACATAAAAAAATGTTGTAGCAAGCCCAAGCTAATCCCTAAATTACATTCTTAAACGTTTGCTGCCCTTTCCTTCTCTTTGTGCTATAAGTACCGGTAGCTATCGCAATGCTAAAGTAAGTTGCTCCAAAACCATCAAGCCGGAAACTGTACTAGAAAAGACTAAGTTGGAAGAATTTGTAGAAGCAACAATAAATTGACTAAAACCTAGTATTAAATCAGTTAAATTCAATATTGATAAACCTCCGCCAAGAAAAATTCAACCGGAAAATTCGAAAATTGGCGACTTAAATGCAAAAAAATGGAGTGGAGCTTAACCAGAAAAGGCAAAAACAAAGTTTTTAAATGAAAAACACTGTGTATAAACTAATGAGAGAATAACTAGAAGAGTGGATCTAAAGTAAATTCTTTCTTGATTATTTATTGCACCTGTATGATCAAGTAGCTTCTTTAAGCAGCAGTGAATATCAAACACTGGGGTCAGTATATGATAACACTGCAAAGACTTAAGGAAGTTCCAGAGGGTTTCACAGATTTTGTAACTGACGCATTGTTATTTACTTGACCCGCCAATTTCACCCACTGATCCCCTGAATTTTTTCAAATCTGAAAGACATACGTTTTATCATAATAATCCCCACATTGTTGCAAAATTTGGTGGTGTACAAAATTCGTTTTCAGTGTTTTCTGTGTTTTATTTTATTTACTGGTCTCGATTTCACCCCCTCATCCCCTGAATTTTTTCAAATCTGGAAGATATATGTTTTTTCATAATAATCCGCACATTTATGCAAAATTTGGTGGTGTATAAAATTCGATTTCAGTCTTCGCTGTGATTTATTTTATTTACTGTTACCCTCGATTTCACCCTCTCATCCCCTGAATTTTTTCAAATCTGAAAGATATATGTTTTCGCATAATAGTCCCCACATTTGTGCAAAATTTGGTGGTGTACACAATTCGTTTTCAGTATGTTCTGTGTTTAATTTGTATTTACTGATCCCGTCGATTTCACCCCCTCATCCCCTGAATTTTTTCAAATCTCAAAGATATATGTTTTCTCATAATAATCCTCACATTTATGCAAAATTTGGTGGTGTACAAAATTCAATTTCCGTGTTTTCTGTGTTTTATTTTTATTTATTGGTCCCGTCGATTTCACCCCTTCATCCCCTGAATTTTTTCAAATCTGAAAGATATATGTTTTCTGGTAATAATCCCCACATTTATGCAAAATTTGGCGGTGTACAAAATTCGTTTTCAGTATTTTCTGTGTTTAATTTGTATTTATTGATCCCGTCGATTTCACCCCCTCACCCCTGAATTTTTTCAAATCTGATAGATATGTGTTTTGTCATAATAATCCCCACATTTATTCAAAATTTGGTGATGTGCAAAATTCGTTTTCACTGTTTTCTGTGTTTTATTATTATTTACTGGTCACGTCGATTTCACCCCCTCATCCCCTGAATTTTTTCAAATCTGAAAGATATATGTTTTCTCATAATACTCCTCACATTTATGCAAAATTTGGTGGTGTACAAAATTCGTTTTCAGTATTTTCTGTGTTTAATTTGTATTTACTGATCCCGTCGATTTCACCCCCTCATCCCCTGAATTTTTTCAAATCTGAAAGATATGTGTTTTCTCATAATAATCCCCACATTTATGCAAAATTTGGTGATGTACAAAATTCGTTTTAACTGTTTTCTGTGATTTATTTTTATTTATTGGTCCCGTCGATTTCAACCCCTCATCCCCTGAATTGTTTCAAATCTCAAAGATATATGTTTTCTCCTAATAATCCTCACATTTATGCAAAATTTGGTGGTGTACAAAATTCGTTTTCAGTGTTTTATTTTTATTTCTTGGTCCCGTCGATTTCACCCCTTCATCCCCTGAATTTTTTCAAATCTGAAAGATATATATTTCCTGGTAATAATCCCCACATTTAAGCAAAATTTGGAGGTGTACAAAATTCGTTTTCAGTATTTTCTGTATTTAATTTGTATTTACTGATCCCGTCGATTTCACCCCCTCACCCCTAAATTTTTTCAAATCTGATAGATATGTGTTTTCTCATAATAATCCGCACATTTATTCAAAATTTGGTGATGTACAAAATTCGTTTTCACTGTCTTCTGTGTTTTATTTTTATTTACAGGTCACGTCGATTTCACCCCCTCATCCCCTGAATTTTTTCAAATCTGAAAGATATATGTTTTCTCATAATACTCCCCACATTTATGCAAAATTTGGTGATGTACAAAATTCGTTTTCACTGTTTTCTGTGATTTGTTTTTATTTATTGGTCCCGTCGATTTCACCCCCTCAGCCCCTGAATTTTTTCAAATCTGAAAGATATATGTTTTCTCATAATAATCGTCACATTTATGCAAAATTTAGTGGTGTAGAAAATTCGTTTTCAGTGTTTTCTGTGTTTTATTTTTATTTACTGGTCCCGTGGATTTCACCCCTTCACCCCTTCATCCCCTGAATTTTTTCAAATCTGAAAGATATATGTTTTCTGGTAATAATCCCCACATTTGTGCAAAATTTGGTGATATACAAAATTCGTTTTCACTGTTTTCTGTGATTTATTAATATTTATTGGTCCCGTCGATGTCACCTCCTCATCCCCTGATTTTTTTCAAATCTGAAAGATATATGTTTTCTCATAATAATCCTCACCTTTATGCAAAATTTGGTGGTGTACAAAATTCGTTTTCAGTATTTTCTGTGTTTAATTTGTATTTACTGATCCCGTCGATTTCACCCCCTCATCCCCTGAATTTTTTCAAATCTGAAAGATATGTGTTTTCTCATAATAATCCCCACATTTATGCAAAATTTGGTGGTGTACAAAATTCGTTTTCAGTATTTTCTGTGTTTAATTTGTATTTACTGATCCCGTCGATTTCACCCCCTCATCCCCTGAATTTTTTCAAATCTGAAAAATATATGTTTTCTCATAATAATCCCCACATTTATGCAAAATTTGGTGATGTACAAAATTCGTTTTCACTGTTTTTTGTGATTTATTTTTATTTATTGGTCCCGTCGATTTCACCCCCTCATCCCCAGAATTTTTTCAAACCCGAAAGATATATGTTTTCTCATAATAATCCTCACATTAATGCAAAATTTGGTGGTGTACAAAATTCGTTTTCAGTGTTTTCTGTGTTTTATTTTTATTTACTGGTCCCTTCGATTTCACCCCTTCATCCCCTGAATTTTTCAAATCTGAAAGATATATGTTTTCTGGTAATAATCCCCACATTTATGCAAAGTTTGGAGGTGTACAAAATTCGTTTTCTGTATTTTTTTGATATTTTAATTTTTGTCCATAGAATTTAATTTCATTTCTGAACCTCCTACCTTGTTTTTTAGAAAATAAACAACGCTTATGATCTTTCTGTTTTGCTACAGACTTCTTAAGGATTTTAATTAATATAAATACCCATAAATAAACATTTTTTTAAGATTTATTCTTGAACTCCATATTTTAGAAACTCGTTGGCAGAAATGAATCTGAATCTGATGCTAACTTCAGCCACATTTTAAATCTTCACTAAATTTAAAGTTAGATTTAATGTAAAGATTTAAATTTAGTGAAGATTTAAACACGTTGGTTGTTATTAAATAGTAAACAGGTTATTGACTATTCAAACCTTTCATGACTTATGCGCCACCTTATGTATGATTATTTATAAAATTACTAGTCTGATCTTAATTTTTAACATTTAGCTTTAGACTTTATTTAACAGCATCCATATATACATATGTATATGCTTGATTTGTAAAAGCACTATAAAATCTGCCATGATAAAAACTCAAACTAACCAATTATTGAATTTAAATACCTACTTTAGAATGACATATCGTTCAACAAACTTAATATTTTCAAATAAAACACACATATTCACATTCATAAAGGTTATAAAGAAACCAATATTTTTTAGCTGTCTCTTCCAGAAGAAATCCAGTGTTTAAACTCCACTTCAGTCAAGAACAACTGTACAAATATTATGTCGAACTCCCAAGTAATCAATGGCAATGAAAACAAAGACTGCAAAGCCTATTATTTAGTTGACGTAAGTACACAACCAGTTTATTTAATTCTAAAAATAGTTGATTTGTGGCTAATGTAATTTTTCGTTATTAGTTTACATTTACCACAACCATATTTAGTACGGTTACTAAAAATCTTTTAATCTAACCCTTAATCAGCAGTAAAATATACGACTCTCATAAGCTGTATAACTGAATATAGACCGAGTCGCAGGCCACATTTTAAAAGATTTTCTAATCTATTTACAGAAGGGTTACGTCATGTAAAATAAAAGTCCCCATTAATTCGCCAATAAATTTTTGTCACATATTAATCATCATAAAGATATCAATACCTATTAAGATTTTTTTCAAATGTTTTTAACATTTCGAATCTTCAATATATTGCAAAAGTGTAATTCTTAACACTTTATATAAAACCACAATTTTCAGCTTTATTTACACGCCTTTTAATATATTCCAAAAATGCATCAGCAGCCTATAAATGGTCCGTTGATATATTCTTAAATAAACTATCAAAATAAATTAGCCCACATTTCCAACTCCTTGTTTCTAAAAGCAGCTTATTTCGCAAACCTTCTCGTAAATATGATTTTAATTTTATTTTAAAGGAAAATAAATATAAGACAGGTACATATATATAAATTTTATTCTAATTTGAGCCACTGCTTTCTTTTAGAAAGTAAATCCCCAAAACCGCGTGGCCCATTTAAATATATAATTTTTCAGGCCTGAAAGGAAAACAAGAAGTTACGGAAATTAATTCAAAACGCCCTGAGTTTAACGTTAAGAACTTTTTAAAAAGAAAATGTATTATTTTTATTACGTAATCGAACAAGCGAATCTTCCGAGTTGACAAAGTTTGTAAAAATATTTCAAGTTTATAAAATATTACCAGTGCATTTTTCAGGAGCACACTTTGTTAACAGAAGGAACCAGGAACTGAGCTGTCAAGATTTCTTACGGTAAAAAATCGGGAGTGTCAATATTCGGTATGCTGCCTAAAGACAGTGGCGTAGCTATGGCAAAACAATCTATGCGACGCATAGGGGGCCCGGGGAATTGGGGCTCCTCTACTAATTTTACTTATTGTACACAAACCTTTTTTATTGGTCCTCGATCTCAAACCTTTGTTTCAGTGGAGAGGGGCCCATACCAATAGTTTGCATCGGGGCCCCGGGAACCCTTGGTACGCCACTGCCTAAAGGTCTTTTATCAATTAAGTATTATCGAACCCTATCTTTGTATGGAATTCAAAAACTTCAAACGTACCATTATTAGCCTTGCTACAATAGTTGTGCGTCTGTTAAGAGAAAAATTTTCCAGACTGCAAGAAATAAGGACGAATTACGAATGAGTATAAGACTGTGTTGCCCTCTTTCATATACGAGTATCCTAACTGTGTTCAGATTTACCAAAAACTTCAAACGCAGCTTTACTCGTATTAACTTCCCACAATACGCTCTCGCCTCTCGGGCGAAAATATTTCTGAAAGAAAAATAATAATGACCGAATTAATGTGTACCACACGCCTAAAAAAAATTAGAATGCCGACTAGGTTTTAAAAATGACCCACGCATGCATAGACGGCCATATGGAGTATTTAATGTTTATTGGGGTCGGTACTCAAGGTTATTGCTTTAGAGCTATTTTGCAATCAAACCATTTAATATTAATAAAATGTTGGGTGAAAAGCAGTGCACAAATCCGAACGCACCCACGCGATAATCAACTCTGTCATATTGTTTGTTGTTGACGAATTTTAAATAACAAAGCCGCCAACGTGCCAACAACAAACTTAAATCCACCGGACAGCATATGTGTGCCATATTAACAACAGGTCTTCTGGGAAGCTGGTAATCTATTTCATTTTAAAGAGCTGTGATGTGTACCCATAAGACTGTGTTTTACCTTTTCAGATACGCAAAGTTCTCTATTCACTACTGCTTAGACTTAGACCGACCTAATTTGAGAAAGCTTTAAACTGACAAGTGGACCTCTTTTAGGACCACTGTTTATTACTGTAATTAATTTTACATTCAGCCTTATTCTGGTGCACATTGGTTAACTGGTAAAAATTGATTTGTTTTGATATTGGTTATTGATAAAATAAGATATTGAAATCTTCCCATATTTTGGTGACACTATTGAAATCTACAACCTTGATAACAGAAATCTAATAGATATCTGTTTGTCAAATAGGCGGCAACATTGCATACCTTTAGGAATTTTGGGAATTTGTTCATTTTTCGTTATCATACGTCAAAAGATTTGGACATAACTTTTAAATTGGTTGTTTTTCGTATGTTACACAGTACACGGAATGTGTGTAATTTGTGTTTGTAAAAAAAGGAACATGAATTCAGTTCTAAAATCTGCAAAAAAAGAACAACCCGAAACAATTTGATGTATACCTCGCATTTCTGGAAAAATATCCAGTTTTACTAACGGGAAAGTTAGCCACTTCGGAAACACTAAAAAATTTAGAATGTCTTTGGGAGGGTCTTGAGTACTTAGTTGGGAAACCTATTTTATGATTAAAATTTTCTATTAAAATGTTGGTTACTACTTCTATGCAGCGGCTAACAGAAGTCTGACTCATTGGGCAGTTTGTGTCCATACCTACTCCCTTTTGATATCACCCTTGAGCATAAAAATGCAAAGCGCACAGTACTACCAGGGGCTTTGGAATAGCTATAGATTCCCTTTCTGCGTCTGGCAGAAAATTGCTTATTTCTGCGATTAGATGCATTGCTGTAACTTTATTACAGCGATACATTTTCTTAAAGAAGCCATCTGGGAGGTCGAAGGGATCTGAGCTTTCCCTCAAGTTTTTTCCTAAACGGTTATATTCAATGTTGCAAAGGTTAAATCTAAAAATTTACTTGGACATATGAAACCTAACTTATTTACCTTTGAATTTCATTATTTAACGCTTGAATCAGTAATGGGAAGTGGAGGACGTTGGCCATGATTAATTAAATAACCAATATCTAATCTCAAAAAAGTGATGTCCGCAACTTTTTTAAATTACCAATGTCTAATCCACTTTATTGAAAAATGTATGCTCTCGCGAATTGCAAATATTGGAAATTTTTAGAGGTCTAATATTTCTAAATGACCTTGGTTGTTGTTCAATATTGAATCGATAACCAATAATTTTGACAAACGCCAGAATATCAATCCACCATATCTCTTGGTTTTTGGTATCTAATCAATTTCCAATGTGCACCAGAATAAGGCTGATTGACTGTACTCGTAATTAGGAATCGCGGCTTACATGTTTATAGCGTTACATTAACGGATTCTTTCCTGTTCAACCTTGTTTTCTGGAGGCTCTGCACCTGTCTTAATGCTCCGTTGTAACTAAAATGATTTTTAGTTCTGACATTTTATAAGGATTGAAATTTGAAATCTATTGAGCAGTATGCAGTCTCTAATTTAATATGAAATTAGATACAAGGTAACAACAAAAGTTCATACTTTTACGGATCCTTTCATGGGCGTACCCAGCGAGGGGCAGAAATTTATAAATTATAAAAAAGCACCGCTAAGTGCAGAAAATAAAAAAATCAAAATAAACCACTATGGCTTTACTAAAAAAATTACAAAACCGAAAAATATAGGACACTACTACTAAAATATATTCATATACATAAGTCAAACGCAGCGCACTGCATAGCCTATTAGATTTGCAATTGGCGGAATTAGCCAAGAAATATGAATTTTCTATTACGACCCTGGCCATTTGCCTACCTGCCGAGTCAGCCGAGTGCACTGCCGAGTGCCGATGCCGTTTGTTATTTTTGTTTTGCCAACCCAATTATAGAGTGGAGTGGGAGACATTCCGATCCGATGCGTCCGACTCCGAATTCGGAACGTCGAAATCTTAACCTTGCAAAGTCGTGAATTTGTTGTATTGTGTTGTTTTTCTAATGGAATTTAATTATTTTCATTTGGTGTAGGCACTATCAGGGATGTTATTTGTTTGTGCAAGTACTGCAAGTAGACTTAATTTACTTAGTTGTTGATAAACGTCTATGTAGTTAGCAGTTACGTTACACTAGTAAACATTGTGAGAAATTTATATTAAATTGTACTGTAATGAAAATGACCCTGAGTCCGCCCCTGACTCTTCCCGGCCGCGAGGAGAATTCTCGAGACGCAGCGCGAAGCTTCGACACGCTGCGGAGCGCCGGGATTCGGGGAAAATGCATGAGCCTTCCGACACCGACTAATTCGAGGCGATTAAAATAAGACTTAAATGACCCTGAGTCCGCCCCTGACTCTTCCCGGCCGCGAGGAGAATTCTCGAGACGCAGCGCGACGCTTCGACACGCTGCGGAGCGCCGGGATTCGGGGAAAATGCATGAGCCTTCCGACACCGACTAATTCGAGGCGATTCGAGAAGCAGGCGCTTCGGATATAAAAGGAACAGTGTCGGGCGGCGAGGGCAGATTTCGCCAGTGCCGGGTTAAAGAATAGAAGACTTTTATAAATAAATACAAGGCGTTACATAAACTAGTTATTGTGTTTACATAAATTAATCAAAGTGTAAATAAATTAGTAGAATTTTAGTTTAGTGTTAATAAAAGTATAGTTTTAATTAATTGGCAGTTTTTATCACACTCGTAGTCGAACAAGTCCACGCTAAAAACGTTACAGTACTTATTGGAAAATCAGCTGAATCTACCTATTCCGGGCATCTCGGTATCTCCACACTGATAAATGGATATCAGGAAATTTTTTCAAACAGGTAAGTTAAAGTTAGTAAGTTACATTCGACGACATTTGTGATTTTCTATTATTTTCTATAATAGGTAATCTATACAGGGGGTTGTGTTTCATAATAACATGCTAATATTTAAGGGGGTGGTTCTTGGACCCAATTTAAGAAAAAAACTTTATATGAACGTATGTCCTAAACGAAACATCTTAACTTTTGAGATACAAGGTGTTGACAATTTTAACAAAAATTTCCTTTTTTGTAATATCTGTAAATTCCAATTAAAAAAAAACAAAATGTTTTTTTCTATGTTACATGTTAAACAAAACACTAACATGGATATCACTCACACCGTATAAAATACTAATAGCAGCATTATTGTGTTTTGCAGCTACTAAAACTCTCAAGAGGAAAAAAGAACATGACTGTAGCAGCGGGAGCGATGATAACAATGATCAAATTTCATCGCCAAGCTCATCTAAAACTGAATCTGAGCAACCGTTAAATTCTTTGAGATCTAAGAAAGTCACTGCTCCTAATTTAGAATCTTTACCGTCAACATCTGCCTCTGTAGTCAATCCCGAAATTGAAGAGAATGATGGTTGCCACGAAAATGACTTGGGTCGTTATGTAGGAGAAACATTTCACCTGACGATGGAAAGAAAAAAGGAGTTGTTAAAAAATCCGTGGGTTCCACCCAAGAATTACGATTTTGCAGCCGATGCCAGTCATTTGCGAAGAAAATTTAATTATGCTTGGTTAGATCAATACACACCATGGTTAGTGTATTCCAAGCGACTAAAGGGTGTTCTGTGTAAGCACTGTGTTTTATTTCCTCCTTCCACTGGGACAGTAAGGGGAGTGTTAGGTTCATTTATGATCAGACCATTTACGAAGTTTAGGAATATGCACGAAGATTGTCGTAATCATGCCACCAATAACTTTCACAAATCTGCATCTGCTGCTGCAAAGGCATTTCTCGAAAATATACCTGTGGACATTCAAGTTCAAAGTTTCCACCAAAAAACAATCGAAGAGAACAAGCAAATATTGGCCTCCATTATTTCCTGTGTAGTATTCTGTGGCACCCACGATATGCCTCTAAGAGGAAAAGAAGCGGATGAGGGAGTTTTTTTCGATCTAATGAATTTGCGAGTTGAGTCGGGCGACATCAAATTAAAGAATCACCTGGAAAAGTGTCGTAGAAATGCTGTTTATACGTCACCAAAAATACAAAACCAACTGATATATTTATGTGGCGAAGTTATTAGGGAGAGTGTGATAAATGGTGCTAAGAAAGCCATGTTCTACACAGTTTTAGCCGACGAGACAGCCGACGTTTCAGGAAAGGAGCAGCTATCCATTGGCTTGCGTTTCTATGATGAAAGTAAAAAAAAGTCCGAGAAGAATTTGTGGGTTTTGTGGAGCTGACAGCACAGGATGCCCCAGCAATTGCCAATGCAATAGTCAATTTTTTGGTTAGCCATAATTTTTCACCGCAAAGTTGTGTAGGACTTGGTTTTGATGGCTGCGGTACAATGGCGGGCACAGAGGGTGGCGTACAAGCGATTTTAAGGAAAAAGTACACACGAGCATTATTTTTTCATTGCTCAAACCATAAAATAAATCTTGTTGTCAATGATGCAAATAATGTTCCGGAAATTAGAAACACTATTGGCACCGTAAAGGATGTTATAACCTTTTTCAGGGAATCCACCACTCGCAGAAGTTCCGCTCCTAATCTATCACGACTGTGTGAGACTAGATGGTCTGAAAAATACAAAAGTATTCGCTTATTTGCACAAAATTTCCCCGAGATTGTGAAATCACTTGAAAAACTGTCTATCGAAGGAAACTACGCCACGAGAAAATCTGCGTACCAGTTGCATTCCGCCGTTACCAAGCCCTCACTAATTGTTGCCCTAACTATAATTGCAAAATATTCAGCTTTACTGGAGCCGGTTGTTAATGCCTTGCAAGCAAAAACTATGGATTTAATTAAGTTGCAAGAACATCTGAACGAAATCCTTAACGTACTGAAGAAAAACCGTGAAGATGCCGACCTAGTTACTGATGAAGTACTTAAAAAAGCACAAGATTTTGCATTGGAATTGGAAATAGAAATTTCTATCCCTCGAATTACCAAGAGGCAAATACATAGAAACAATCCTCCATCAGACTGTGATAGTGACTACTGGAAGCGTTCGTTAATTATACCGTATCTGGATTCAATTATAGCCTCTTTAAATATTCGCTTTTCTCAAGAACATACTCCAGCGTTTGCCTTAACAAAAATACATCCATTATATATGCTCGACATGGAAACCAATCAAGTAGAACAAAATGCACAATATTTTACCCAGTTTTATCAATTGGATGATATTACTGCGGAAATGGACCTATGGTATAATTTGTGGAAGGAAAAAAAGTCAACTGAGGACCAGCTAAAAGACGTCGAAATAACTGACCTTCTCGACGAGACCGATGTTTTTTATCCCATCCTAAAACAGGCACTTTTGATTTTAATCACAATTCCATGCACCACTGCCACTGTAGAACGATCCTTCAGTACTCTTAGAAGAGTGAAGGCTTGGTTGAGAAGTAACATGGGAGAGGAAAGGCTAACAGGATTATGTCTGATGAGTGTGCATCGTGATTTAATTAAATCAAATCGAGAGCAATTTGAAAATCAAGTTTTAAATAAATTTGCGACAAATCCAAGAAAATTGTTATTGAAGTAAAAATTAAGCGAGTTATGTCAAAATTTAGTAAGTAAAAAGAGAAATGCAAAATCCATTGTTTTTTTTTGGTCAGACCCCCCCCCCCCCTATTTCAGATCCTGGGTACGCCCTTGGATCCTTTACTGATGCTATTGATTCTTTTAAAAATGGTGCTTATTTAAAAAAATTTAGTTGAATTCTTTACCAAATCAAATCAAAAATATTACAAATTTTTTATTAGTTAGTATCAGAGAGTAGATAGAATTTAGAGAAACACTGGCGTGCACCGATTTCGGGCCTGCCGGGGAGACCGGCTCGGCCTGAGCCGGTCTCCCTTGCGATGTTTTGGCATTGAACTCCATCTGTTTGTTATGCAGTTCAATGTGTTTTGGTGAATTGGCTGGTCTGTGGTTTCATACTTTGCCCAGAGATGCCGATGTTGTTTGTCCATTATTGCCAGATGGTTTTGATTTATGTTTTGGTACAATATTTGTAAATACGTATAAGATTATTGTAATTACTGGTTGTTCCGTACTGCTGGCCTAACCCTGTTTTGTTATTATACAGGGTCTGCAACAAAGATTGTCGTGCATAGTAGTTGTATTGTTATTATTAGATTGTATGTGTTCAATTAAATAGTATACAGGAGAGAATTTACATAATTTCTATTGGCATTCCTAAGTTTTAACTGGGCATGATATGTACGGGAGGTTGTCTAAAAATTAGTATTTAGCAAGTCGCGGACAGAAATATTTTAATTCTCGCGCTGAAAGAAGTACTCGTGAAAAAAACCAATCAGGTTTTTTTCTAAATCTCCACTTTTTACAGTCTCTAGATGGTTTTCTGTTTCGGTCGGTCTGTCTATCTGTTGGCACGAAAAGTGAAAAAATTACTTGATTGGGTTGATTGAACGAAATTTGCATATACCTATACTGGGGTTTACACTGGCTCCTGCTCCGACTAAACTTCCGATGGAATTTATGTATACAGGGTGAGAAAAATTAATTAGAAAAATTAATTTCTATGTTGCTTTAATTTAAAGATGATGCATTTTACAGAAGTCATATTTTGTATATAGATAACATTTATACATTACATATTTATATTATATATTTACACTAATATAAATAAAGACCCTTCTAGTTCCCCATATGTACGGTGAATAACTTTAAGTTTAATAAATATTGCAGCATATTTTAATTCACGTTTATACTTGGTGGAGAGATTTAAAATAATGCAAAAACAAACATTTATAAGGATTTGATAAAAATCAGAGGCTACGGGGTCTCGTGGAAAGTTTAAAATGTTCGTCATTTTACTAAATATACCTGGCACCATATTTTAGTTCATGTTTATACTTGGTGAATAGATTTGAAATAATGCAAAATCAAACGTTTATAAAGGATTTGACAAAAATCAGAGGCTACGGGTTCTCTTGGAAAGTTTAAAATTTTCGTCATTTTATTAAATATACATAGCACCCTATTCTAGTTCACGTTTATACTTGGTAGAGAGATTTGATATAAGGCAAAAAATAATAGGTATACATAATGGATGCGACAAAAATGTGAGGCTACTCTTCGAAAGTTAAAAATGTTCGTCATTTTATTAAATATAGCAGCATGGTTTAGTTCACGTTTATACTTGGTGGAGAGTTTATAAAAAGGCAAAAAATATCACACGTAAAGGATGTCTCAAAAAACGTTATCCTTGATAAGAGTTGCTATATGTCCTATAAGACCGCCCGGCAAAAGTTGAAAAAAAGGGATATACGAGGGAGATGAAAATTTTTGAAAGTAGTGCAAGATTCAAGTAACTTCATTTTTCCATTTATTTCAAATATTTATTTAAACTTGTTCAGAATTAAAAGTTATCTCCCAATATGAAGTTATGGCATTCTGTGTCAAAAATACAAATAAAACTTATATTTTTATTAAAATATACGTTTTATTTTTTATATTTTGTTATTAAAAAAACACAAATAGAGAAGTCGAAAACAAAGGAGAAACGTTAAAAAGTTAAATACGTAGTTCTGCCTTTACTGTTGGCGATAATATATTCTTAAAAGTAAATGGGTTCGAGTGTCGACTAGGGCTTGGAATTTTTGAAATTTAAGTATTCGAATACTAACTTCATTTATAATTCAAATATTGGAATTTCTGAATGTTCGAATAGTCGATTCGAAATTTCGAATAGTCGATTCGAATATTCGAAACGACTATTCGAATATTCGAATCGACTCTTCGAATATTTGATTCGAATATTCGAATAGTCGATTCGAATAGTCGATTCGAATATTCGAACAGTCGATTCGAATATTCGAATAGTCGATTCGAATATTCGAATAGTCGATTCGAATATTCGAATTTTCTATTAGAATATTCGAATATTCGAATCGACTATTCGAAAATTCTACCAGTCGAATCGGCTATTTGAATATTCGTGGAAACTATTCGAACATTCAATAATTCGACAAAGTACTTAGTTGGAAAAAAGTTGGGGAGAAAAGTTAAAAAGTTAAATACGTAGTTGTACCTTTACTGTTGGCGCTAATATATTCGTAAAAGTGAATGGGTTCAAGTGTAGACTAGGGCTCGGAATTTTTGAAATTTAAGTATTCGAATACTTACTTCATTTATAATTCAAATATTTGAATTATTGAATGTTCGAAGAGTCTCCACGAATATTCAAATAGTCACTTAGAATATTCGAATAGTCGATTCGAATTCGGCTATTCGATAGTCGATCCGACTATTCGAATCGACCATTCCAAAATTCTACCAGTCAAATCGACTATTCGAATATTCGTGGAGGCTATTCGAACATTCAATTCGTATATTTGAATTATAAATGAAGTAAGTATTCGAAAACTTACATTTTATAACGTCCATGTAATATTAGGTTTCCTGACCTTAATAACCCCGAAAATGACATACATATTAGTTACCATTTTGGATAAATTTCTAGCCGCTTCTACCCCACACTTTAATTTTTTTAACATCAATTACGCAAAATTAGATTTTCTGACCTATAAACGGTTGTTTTGCATTATTCTAAATCTCTCCACAAAGCATAAACCTGAACTAGACTATGCTGATATATTTAGTAAAATGAAAATTTCAAACTTTCAAAACGTCCCCGTAGCCTCAGATTTTTGTCAAATCTTTTATGTGTATTATTTTTTGCCTTATACTAAATCTCTCCACCAAGTATAAGCGTAAACTAAATTGACGAAAATTTTAAAATTTCCAAGGGAGCCCGTAGCCTCTGATTTTTGTCAAATCCTTTAGAAAAGTGTGTTTTTGCATTATTTTAAATCTCTTCACCAAGTATAAACGTGAACTATATGCTGGTATATTTAGTAAAATGATGAAAATTTCAAACTTTCGAAACGACCCCATAGCTTATAATTTTTGTCAAATTCTTTATGTACATATTGTTTGCCTTATATCAAATCTCTTCTTTCCGCCAAGTTTATACGTGAACTATTGTGTTATATTTAGTAAAATTTTAAACTTTCGAAGAGCCTCTGATTTTTGTTAAATGCTTTATGTATGATATTTTTTACCTTATTTTAAATCTTTCCGTAATTTCCAGTATTTCCACCAAGTATAAACGTCAACTAAAATAATATGCTTGAATGTTTTAAGTTTTTAATTAGGATAATAGAATTTTTTGGGTGAGCCCTGTAGTCGCTACTTGTTTGGTTTTTCTAGTATTTTTGGGTAATTTAGAAAACCTGAAACCTCCCCACCAAGTTGAGATAAAGGGCGTTATCGGCTTATGGTACTGTATTTAATTACTTGTTTCCAGTACCGGGTAGGTATACTTCGCGTCACAGGTTTCGTCAGCCAACTGCTGGCCGCTAGCTTCAGGTTCATCAACAAAATTCGAGCGACCAAAATTTCTTAAAACTAAATAGCGATACTAATTATTTACTTAAAAGTAGCCAGTGGCGTCGTAAAGGAAAGTTCGGGAGGGTACAATAACAGGGACCATGCTCTCAGGGTAAATATCACCCTGAAAGTTTTTAATAAAATGTGTCAAAAGTTAACCCTACACTAATTTCGAGACAATTATTATGAAACAACTCGAAAAAAAACTATAATTTCAATACCCTGTATCTCTTAAACAAAGCGTTTCCGAACATGTGTTAATGGAAACTTTTCTTAATATTTGATGTAGAAGCTATTCCTGACGTTGCCTGGCAACTAGGTATAAAAAAATTATTTACATTACATAAGTACACCATTTCTGATTTAGTTAATTTAATTTACTACCCCGCTAAGATTTTAACAAAACTGCTTACTAAAAAACCTTTCCCACTGAAAATATACATTTCACTATGCTTCCGGTTGACCGACATCGTTTTAAGGGGTTATATACAGTTAGGAGGCCGAAAAAAAGCGATTTTTCAAGAATTGTTCCTGAGAAGACGGTTAAATTCAGTAATGTAAAAATTTGTACACTTATTATGGTAACGTTTAACTGTATTTTAAGATTTTTGTATTTGTAAAAATAAATTATGGAAAGCTGCTATAGCTGATCTCCAGGAGGTCCTCTCAAAAAAGGCATCTTGCGGTGACCACGATATCTCTGGACTAGATCATCTAAAATGAAAAATCCAAACGGATTTCATTAAAGTAATGTATAATCCTCTAATTAATCGAAGGAATAAGCAAAATAAAATTTTTTGACAAAATGTCGGCTTCTCAAACAAAAAAAGCGGGTTTTGAGCAAAATTTTGACCTTAAATTGTTTATACAAAAACAAATATTTATCGGTGAGATAAAACCTTCGATTAATTACTAAAAAATATACTTAAGAAGCTTGTGGTAAAATTTGAGACTGATCGGTTCAGTCGTTTCCAAGAAATCTTGGTCACCGACTTTAAGAACACAGTTTTGAGAAAAACGCGTTTAAAGTTTCAAAAGCACTTTACATAGCGTGCAATCGCTCTGACACGTCTTTACAAATATGCGTGTAACTTCGAAAATTGTCGCCGGATTGCCTTGAAATTTTCTGTGTGTGTACTTGAATATATGTACATTACGAAAATGACATTAAAAAAAAATCGACTTTGTGAAAATTCTAACTGTATGTAACCCCTTAAATCCAAGCCCAGCTGCCCAGCAACTCGAGCAGCGATGTCCGTCGTTAATGACTGCACTGCCGATGCTGTCGCGCTCGCCTAAATCCACCCGTTGGCGTTGCGTTGCAGGCCAACAACACGCTGGCAACGCAGCTTTTCAATAGTCGGTAAAAATTATAGAAAATTATTTCCTAGTGGCCGCCGCACAGTGGGCCCAAATTGGATTTTGTCGATCGAAATTCTGAAACTTCTTATATTTGCTTATGGTATTAAAATACTCACGAAAAAATTGTCAGAAAAAATTGGCACCCCCTAGGGGTGCGGTTAGGGGGTGGAAAATATAAACACAGCCTGATTTTTGGTAGTGAGCTTTTTTATGGCATTAAAGTAATAAAGGGGAAAATTATGAACAAATATGACACCCATTGGGGCTCGACTAATGAAATAAAATGCGGGAAAACGCAATTTACCGTTTACTTGCCACCCCAACCGGCGCCGCCGCGCGGGCTGGTATTGTACAAGTCTGCACGTGTCTGCAGCAGTTCTTGGTATAATTGTCTTCCTTGGACACTAAACGAGATGACCATAAGCAATGGATAAAATCCTGGTGGATCCTTTGTATTGCAAGGCCGGATTTTCTTTTACATGTATTGTAATCTGTAGGATTTTCTACGAGGACGTATTTTATAACTGTATATACAAAAAGGAACAAAACGTAAATATGCATTTTGTAGCCCAAAGAATGCTCTATAAGGTAATTTATACACCAACAACGAGTTTATGAATATAAAGTAAAAGAAAAGAAAAATATACTTGCTTTAATTTGTGTATTATTACAAGTTCTTAATTTGTTCGCACTTTGCGCGTAAAGCATGAAGTTGGAATGCATATGCTGATGTTAAATACTAGTAAAATAAGTAATTTACAGTTATTACTATATATTCATGCAATTGTAACTAAATTGGTTAAGATAAAAAAACTGAGTTTCGATCGCGTTTTCTTAAATCTGGCCCACCGTGCGCCGTGGCCGCTGATCACACGATGAAGTATGGGAAAATTGTATTTTTGTGGATAGGTAATTATTATCTATATGTAAATATTATTTTTTCCTTTGGTCAAGCAATACAATACATCATTACAATTGTAATCATGTATTTGGTCGCTTTACGATTACATAAGTAATCGGGAATTTATTACAATTCTGACTTGTAATCAGTAACATTAACCAAGTAATTGTAATCACGAATAGATTCATTTGGAAATCGTTCCAGCTCTGGTTTATATACAATACGCGAAATCCAGTGACTCAGAGAGCATTACCTTTAAAATTTGTAAATTTGAATTTCTATTTAAGTTTCGTCTCTTACCAGATTTGTTCGGAATAACAAAAAAGTTTAAAGAATAGCAATACTTGTCCTTTAAATTTTTTTTACTGTACTGTCTTTATTAATTTTAAGAACATTTTTTAACATTTAATAGTAAACATTTAGCAGTTATTTACTCATGCTTGTAAAAGCTGCGGCCAGGGAGACTTTTTGCAGCAAAATTTTAAATTTTCTGACATTTGTCGTAAAAGATAGTGAGATGAAGTGGACAAGGCAAAAATTACCTAGAAAACGTAGGTAGAGTAATATTTGATAAAATTATAACACAAAAATAAAAAGTAACATATTCAGCTGATATTTCGAATTTAAATTTTGACTGGAATTTGAAATATTTTTTGTCTTTATCATTTTGCTCTAAAATGAAAAATATTGTGGAAATACAGGGTGTTATAGAAATGGTTACACATACTTTACTTTTATAATACTTTTTTTTCTTGAATCGAACATTTTCAAAATTTTCCAAAAAACCCTAAACCCGTCCATGTTCGACGCATCTGACTGAGCGAATACATGGCCCGACATGGCGCTTGACAGAAAATTGCACGCGAGAAACTTAAAACAATTAAATTTGTTGTAACGTTGTCAGACATATACATTTTTAAGAATAATTTTTTTTTATTTTAAATAATAATATCGAGCACTTTTACGATATCTGGCAGTACTGACGTAGACTGTGAAAGACTTTAGCGAAATTAAAAATTATTGAACAAATGAAAAAAGTCGAATGACTGTTTTAAAACTGGAAGAGGTTATGAAGGTAAAGTTTATTATTAATTCAAGTTGTGCGGAATTTCGCTTAAAAATTAAGGACGATATAAATAAACCTGTTAATAAAGGCCAAATCTTCGGTTAAATATGATTAAAAATAGGCAAATAAAAAAAGTGCAAGAAGATAAACAGAAATTACAAATTCTTCAAAATAACTGTGTTCGTTTTTCAATAGGACTAAAAAAATATGATCACGTATCACCTACCTTTAACAAACATAATTAAATTAGAAAAAAGACGCGAAATCCACTTATCCTGTTTTATATATAAAATAATTTTAACTCAGAAACCTAGATATTTATTTGAAAAAATTGAATTCAGGAATACTATTCATAATGTTAATACTAGAAATCAGAACGCAATAGAAATACCTAAACATCAGACTGAAAAATATAAATCTTCGTTTAAATATACATCTTCTGTAATTTTTAATAATATTCCTTCTAGTCTAAGGGACTTAAGCTATATAACTTTTAAAAATAATATAAAAAATTATTTAGTAGGTGTAGGATTGGAAGAATGATTTCTTATAAATCAAAATCATACCTATTTATGCCAACTAGTATACTACTGTCATTTTTTGGTTTTCTTTTTTACTTTTATCAATTTTATATTGATTTTAAATTGTTTTTATTGGCATAAATAAACATCTTTTATTTATTTATTTATTTATTTAAATATTACGATTTTTTTTGTTTGAAGCTAATTTTGAACTAAAATTTTTGTATAGGTACTCTTTTTCCTCCAAAAATTTTTAGTGGGCCTAGTTGAAAATTATTATTGTAATCTTGATTTGAACAGCTCTTTGAATTTTTTTGTGTTGTAGTATTTTAAACTTTTTAAACCAAGTGTTTTCAAAGCGAGTCGGATCTATTTCTTTAAAGATAACAAAACTTTTTTTTCAAACTTCTTTCATATGAATATGGTAGAGATAGTTGGCAACGCCACCGCGAGTGCTGACGTCAATCAAAAGTTTTTTTCTGTAACTGACGTTCAATGTTTTTTATATGGCCATGTAGTTATTCCCAGTGGTGCTGCGACTAAAAAAAAATTTTTTGGGGGGCCGATATCTACCTTTTTTTATCGTGAAGCGCCATTTATGAATATTTTTATTTAATCTGAATTCATATTACGGTTTTTACCGGTTTCAACATATGCAGTGAATTTCATAACACCCTGTAAATTTTTTAACGGTTAACTAAATACGAATCATAGAAGAAAAATTTATTAGGGGAGGAAGTTACAATTACCAAAATTGTTGGCAATTTCTTGTATTAGAAAAAAAAAGAAGAAAGGAAAACATTCTGTTGCGGAAACCTTATCCCTAAAATGACGTTGTAAACGTTAAGTAAGAAATGAGTAATTATTCCATGTTTGTTTTTATTTCAGAACCTTCTACTTCTCGTACTAATATCAATGATCGCCTGTGCTGTCTACCAGATATTAATTTCCCTCCTGAAGACAATCATATTGCTTGGTGGAGTGGCAGGTTTTTTGGCTGTATACGTAACATACTCCAAGGAAGCGGATTTGATATTCAAAGAAATATGTTTACAAAAATTCAGGTAACTGCAAAGATTTTAAATGTACAATTATTATTCTTCCAGAAACGTAGCTGAAAAAGCTTAACGATTTTAGTTTCACAGATAAATATTTCAGATAAAAGCATAATTGCAGTGCTATCAACTTTCAATGTAAGAAATTGTTTTAATACCTACTTATTTTGTTCAGGTTTACCAAAAATTCAATTTCTTTACTATTTTTCTCCAATGAAATATTGAAACCCGACAAAAATGTAAATAAATTCCACTTACAGAGTATAAAAATCTTGTTTACGTTACATATATGGTATAAAAAAAATGTGATCCTGTCTTTCGCAAACTAATTTCGGCAGGCTGGCTCAATATGCAGTCACGAAGAAATTTACATGCAGCATGTATGTATGAATCAATAATATTGTTTAAACATCCTCCGTGCCTCCGTACCTTTACAATCAATAAGTAATTACCAAGGAAATTAGAAGGGTTAAAGGAAGGTCACTGCCTAAAAATACATTTGACTCCGAATGCGTGTTAGGGAGTATCATTTAAGGTACAAGTTTACCTTGAAAAGTAGAATGCAGGCTAAGTCCGGACTTCAGAAGTTCGTGTATTCACTATAATTACATGGACATAGTCTTATGTATAAATGTAGTGTCTTACAATACAACGATAAAGATTACAAAGAGCTCTACTGTATAGTACACATATGATGAAATGCAAAATACCAGAAGCATCACCGTGCAAATAATTCCCAGAAGTTTTCAAAAGGTTCAAACCTAGAAGGGATGTTGTAAAAAGTACACTTAGTAAGTTCACTAGTCTCTCTATGCGGCATAAAGAAATGTGCCAAGCCATTATCTATTGAACCAAGGGCGAATTTAAAAATTTTAGTAGTTGTATATCTCTGTTGATACTTACGGGACCCATGCCCAGTTCAGGGTTTGTAATAGTGAGCCGACTAGAACTGTTTATTTAGTAATTTGCGAAAAAAAGTTGAATTTTTGCGTTACCTAAAGGGGAAAAAATGGACACGTTTAGGTATTTATTATTTTTTCTAAACAAATTTTACATTATTTTGTCGAAAATTTTGAAATTTGAAGAGAAAAAAATCTGTTACAAAGTTATAGTCATATGAATTTTTTTAAATAATATTTTACGTTTAAAATAAACAAACTAACCGATCCGTCTCTGATGTACTCGAGTACATTGCCCCCTGTGACATAGGCTGTTTTATTGAGTTTTCAATACTCCAGAGCCCTATTCGCTTGTCAAAAATTGGATCGATCCGGATCACTTTACGGCACTTCGGTGTCATTGTATCTGTTTCTACTACCCGTCTTGTTGTAATTACGCATTGCGCTAAAAGTTTAAAATCTAATTCGAATCGATCCAATTGTCAATCGAATATGTACCCTAAAATTGACGTTAATGATGTTTAACTTGCTCCATGTTAGGTAATTTTTCCGTCATTTAGCCGGCTTTATAGCTATTCCCCTTACACCTTCCAATTTCCTTGGTAATTAGAAGTAAAAGACAAAGGAAAACTAACGCTAACCTTAAAATAACAGGACAAATTATTAACATATTATACATACCCATATGAATAATGATTGACGAGAAAACATCGGTTATCATGTGTGGCAGCGGGGTATCGGTAGTATATTTAGATTATAATACGATTACGATTGGGTACGTAAAACCTGGAAATTCGTTTTCTTTTAATAATGCGATTCTGTCCACCACTTAAATTTTACCGTTATACTTCCTATACTACAAAGGATGTTCGCTATACAAGCCCTTACATTGTGAATCATTTGATTTAGTCTAGGGTCTGATATATTGATAGACGATTGCATTTTTAGGTTGATAATTCTTCCTGTGCATTTTTTAAGCAGCAATACAATGTTGATAGCTATACTGATCTGGCGAGTCCAACAGCGTTAAGCATGTTAAAGGGCGTATAAGGGACACTACGAAACAGGGTGCGGAGTCAGACTGTCAGAAAGACATTTAAGTATATAAAACCTTAATTTTGAACAAAACGTTTACCAGTTCTTAGATTTTAAGATCTAATACATTACTTATTGACATAAAACCTCATATTTTTCATATTTTATCGCTATACTAAAACCAATTCTCAAATGCCTAATAAATCAAGAGGAAAAAATCACTTAAGAAAAAGCTTTATGGAGGTCCACTTTACTTAGTTACTTTATTTTAGCTATTACTTCAAATTTTCTTTAATATTTCACTGTGTTTAGAGAGCCTATAAAACCTAAACTTTTATAGACCACCTAAAGTGTTTGTGGGTACAGATTTATTTCAAAAAGAGTTAGTTGGATATAAAGTTTTATATCGGAAATCAGAAAAGAATTCCTCACTTTTTGAACATTGTATTTAGAAAATATCCTAGATGATTGTGTATAGGGTGTTTTTTTTTCATAACAATGCCTATAACTCTTAAGCAAACACTAGTTTTTTCTCCAAGTTTTATTTAAGAAACAAAATTAATCAGGAGGGGCGCGATCAAAATTCAAATTGTATTAATTTCATTGTGAAAAAAATTAAATTTAAAATACTGTAGAATTGTTAAACATAAAAAAACTACCTATATCCTTTGAGAAGATTTAAGTTAAGGACCATTTTAAATGTATGCATAACTTGATAATAAAACACCTTACGGCCAATTGTTTCACAGGGTGTTTAAAACATTATGAAGAAACATCCTTTGTTTTCCTTATACACTAGCTATATAATATGTTTTCAATAAATTCAAGTGCACATAAGAAACTTTATAAATGCCTTGGCCGTTATTCTAGCATTTCATGAAATTCCCTAAAGATGCATAAATATCAGACAGCATTAAAATTTACTATAATTTCCTCTCTTTATTTTTTTGCTCATGAGTGTCGAAAATTACTGTGTGCTAAAAATTATTATCTAAATTAAGACAAATCAATAAGCACTTGAGAGTATATTTCGGGACCGACAAATTAATCTGATCTTCAACAGACCATAAAGCTACTAAATTTTGACTAGTACAAAACTAATTATTCCACTTATTTCAAGTTATTGATAATTTAATTTGGTAGGCAATACATCCAGTAAGACGCCATTATTCGATTAATAATAATTTGTTATAGATTAACGGTAATACAGGAATAATTAATCTAAATGCACTGGCTAGAATTTCCCAGGTGGCTATTATAGATAGCACTATTCAAATTCATCGGTTTAAAATTAGATTATGCTTACTTTTAACTGGCGAATTAGAAAATATATTATACAAAAATGATAATATTAATTATGGCCCATTCATGACTTTAAAAGAGCATAAATAAATGTGATATTTTTTAAAATATTTCTTAATTAAAATAAAAATGTCATATTCTGACTACACACAATGGTACTTATTCCCTATTTTTTTTTAATAAAATTTATAGTAATAGGTAGTTATTCTAGACTTTAGAACAGGGGGTCTTCAAACCCAACCTGGCCCGCGGGCCGCTTGCCTTTCATTTCTTTGCGGCCCGAATACAAAAAAAAAATCAATTCGATAAATACGTAATAAATTACCCAAAAGTTAAAATTTTGTCTACTCCAGAGTCCAGATATATTAATTCTTTTAGACGAAAAAAATAATAATTTAATTTACGAAAATAGGTAGTTGTTGAGTGAATTCTTGACGAATTTTGGCAAAATTTGGGCATGGTCCCCCAAAAGTTTTTCGCCTGCGGCCCTTTTCCACCAGCTCGCTTTCTACTTTTGGCCCGCCGGTCGATAATAAAACCCAAACAAGGCCCTTCCACAAGAAAAGGTTGAAGACCCCTGCTCTAGACCATCACTAAATTCATAATTTATTATAGAATCTTGCTTATTTAACGAAGAAATATTCAATAAGTGTGTTTAGTAAATTTGTTATAATGTTGAAATAAGAACAACAATCAAACATCAGGTTCTGTGATATGACATGCAGGATTTTTTTTATTGAAAAATACTCTTTATTGATTTACATAAGTGTGACTTTAAATTTATGCTGCTACTGTGAAGAAAAACTCGCCGATTGTCGTGTTGCCGATTCGAACAGCTTTTAGTTTTTTCTTGTACTCTATTAAGTTTATATCACATGTTTTAGTGTTTAAGTATATTAACGAAATCTAAAAAAAAAATTGAAAAACTGAATTTATGTGCCTTTGGACCAGAAAAGTGGGTAACACCTTGAATTACAGAAACAAAGTTTATATGCGGGTCCTCTTGAAATCAGAAAAGCTAACCTTGATTAATATATTATAAATTTTCTAGTTAACATGTTTCTTCCTTTTTTTTTAATTGCCCGAAATCCGAGCTTTCAGTTATAATTTACAAGCTTGTCATAATCAGATGATACCAATTACTTAAAAAAACGGATTTTTTATCAGTTTTTTCTGGAATTTTAAATTATAAATTTTTCTCGTGTGAAATTAGCGTATTAGGGTTCAATACATTTCTTTCAATCCTCGGTATATTGCCAATTCAATTTCGAGAAAAGCATTAAAGACCCAACAGCTCCTATTTTTTATTGTTTTGGTGTATTTCTCTAAATACGCAAGATATAAATGGAGAGAAAGTAATAATCGTGTATATTAATATTAGCGGGTTTATTATGAGAAGCTCTATGTTTGAAAAAAGATTTGGTAATTTTTAACAATATTTCTAGGCTGTAAATTAATTTGGATACTTTGAGAGGAGATTACCAGCATCAAAATAGGAAGAACATGTTAAGTAATAGACTCTCGTTTTCGAGACAAAAGATGCCAAAAAACTTTATTTGTTTTTTGATATTTAATATATTGTATTTAATAATTTATTTTTAATAATTAATATTATAATTAACGGCATAACATTATATTATTTTTGTTTTTAAGTTTATCTGGTGGCACGGATACGGGCATCGTGACGATCATCATCACAGTTTATTTTGAACAAATTTTTGGACGCCACTGGAACTTTAAAGAATTGGTACCCGTAGAATTTCTAGCATTTGTGACTTTTGTACAATAAATACATCTTCTTATATTAGAAACCCCACAGCTCCTATTTTTTATTGTTTTAGTGTATTTCTTTAAATACGCAAGATATAAATGGAGAGAAACTAATAATCTTTAATCCTGTGTAATAATAATTTAAAAAAAAAAAATTATTAATAATAATATGGAATCTATTTCAGATTATAAAAATTACATTAATTATTCAAGACTTAAAAAAATATGACAAAAATCGATTGGTCAAACTACTACCCTTATTCAGAAACGGAGGATTTATGTAATAATTTAATTAAAGAAATTCAAAATAATGTAGAAATATGTACAACTAAAATCAAAGTAAAAATTTAGAAAAGGAAAGAATGGATTACTAATGGATTATTAAATTCCATTAAGACAAAGAACGAACTTTACAAAAAAATAGAAATGATCGATTTTTTTCTGTATAAATATAAAATATACAAAAACAAATTAAATAAGCTAACAAAAGAGACGAAAATTAATTTTTATAAATCTCAACTTGATAAATGTGAAACAATAATAAAGATCTTTGGAAAACTATTAAAAAATTATGTAATAAAAATCAAAAACAAAAAAATATAAATGAGATTAGGGTTGAAAACAAATCACTTACCGATAAGAAAGTTATAGCTAATAGTTTTATTGATTATTTTTTTGAAGTGGAAGAAAAATTAGCGAACAAGATAAAGAACGGAAATAACAGTAATTCATTTCTAGATAAAAAAAAAATCAACAACATAGGTTCATTTAATTTAGAAAATACTAATTGGCAAGAAGTTGAAGATATGATTGATAGTTTAAAAATAAAAAAATCACCTGGTTCTGACGGCGTAACTTCGGGAATTTTAAAATGTATTAAAAGTAGTATTTCTAGACCACTTACTTTTCTTATAAATAATATTTTTGAAACAAGTATATATCCAGAGGCTTTCAAAACTGCAGGCGCGGCCCGTCCATAAGGTCATTTGGTCAATGACCCACCTAAAATTTTCAGTGATCTACCTAATAATTTATTTTTTAATTTTTTAAAACCAAAAATGAATCTTTTGTTTCAAAGTTCCATGCTAAAACTCCCCAAGATAGAATAAAGTCAAGCCAGCCATCGTCAAAGGATATCCAAGCTTGTTCCGGGCTGGGTCATATTGTAAATTGATCTTATAGGTTTATTTGGACGATATAAATTCATTAAACGCAAGAGAGAAACAGACATACGCGCTTTAGGAAGTTAAAAAGAGACACAATTGGTCGACGGCCCACCAATAATATCTGGCCACTCCCACTATGGAAATACTCTCAAACCGCCCCCTAAAATATATTATTTCAAAACATTTGGTTCGGAAAGAGAAAAACTAATTAGGTACCTAATATGCGCATTGTAATAACAATTTTAATTAGTGGTTAAACATAAAAAATTATAAATACGATTTCTGTCAGGCCAGCGCTAGCCATCCAATTTAACGGTATCGGACCGATTTTCTTACATAGCTAGCGTAGCTCAAGGGATATAACCGCAGCGAGGTACTTGGAGACATTGTCAAAGTCATAAACCTGACAAATTTCGCTCCTAATTTAAAGCTAAATATCTTTGTTAATATTAGTTATAAATTCAATCGGGAAAGTGTAAATAGTTATCAAAATTACCAGTCTTCAGTGCCCATAGAAGTTTTTTGTGTACCAGTTGTCTGCCCGGGAGGGTAGACAAGGCGCTATCACGGACAGTTCCAGAGAACATGACACTGATTTTGATTCTGATTCTGATGTAAGTACAAGACCAAACCCTAATTCGCTTCACTTCTTACAATTGCTTCATCTCAATAAAGATTCTTGCGAAAAATGTGACATATTTGAAAAAAATCTACCCCTGTCAAAAGAAAACACCAGTCGCCTTTTACAACACCTCAAACTAAGGCATTCTGAGGTTAAGGCAGTCAATATGGGCCCCCCAAATGCAAGCGATAGCAAACCAAGCACCTCAGCAGGAACCAAGACCATCAGATTGTCCAACTATCTACGCATAAAAGACACCCCACCTGTCTCCAAGGAGGAGCAGCAGACGCAAAAAAGAAGTCACACCCCACCATCGCCACCACCGCCACCAGCTCCCAAAAATACCAAGGTGTCTGACAGCAAAGTAACCAACTTCTTGAAACCAAGTCAAACTGCTACTGGAATACCAACCAGCAACCGTTTCGCCCCCCTCGCTGGTGCCGAGGAAGACACGGAAATGGACACACTGTCCGAAGATGCAAGCATCCTAAATAATGACCAAATCAACCAAGCAACCACCAGCAAAGCAGTGAAGGAAACAAAAACCAATGCCAAAAAGACCACACCACCACCTCCAATCATCCTAGAGGGGTTACCTCCGACGAATGAAGACTACAAAAATCTGAGAGCTACTCTAGACGGCCACATTAAACTGGGGTACAGGCTAAAATTTGCCAAAAAGACCACAATCTTAACCATCCTCGACATTGCTGAGTACAAGAATTACCTGGGTCACCTGCAGCAAGACCCGACCGCCAGGTATCATACATACGCAACGCCTGAAGACAAGACCCACGCCTTTGTAATAAAGGGACTTGACCACCGCCCAGACACGCAAGAGATCAAGGAAGAACTGGTGAATGATTACAAACTGAATGTCAAGGAGGTTTTCTTAATGAATACCAAGAGCAGACCGCTGTTCCTCATCACCACAACAGCAAAAGCCAAACTGTCAACGCTCCAAAACAACATAAAGTATGTTAACAACCTCCGCATCCAATGGGAAAGACGTAGGCAATCCCATGACGTTATCCAATGTAAGCGATGTCAAGCGTGGGGTCACGCCACCACCTACTGCCACCGGGCACCCAAGTGCCTGAAATGCGCAGAAGCCCACCTAACCCAGCAGTGTCCCGGTGGCAATGAAAAATGTGCCAACTGCAATGAAGGCCACAAAGCTAACAGCACGGCGTGCCCTGCATACAAGTTCAAAATAGAAAAGCTGCAAGCACAGCAAAGACCAGCGGCCAGGTACCAGCCAGCCCCCCTCCCATTGACGAATGCATGGCAGCAGCAGCACCCCGGCAGAGCAAGTGCCGCGACCAGCAGCAGCCAGCGTCAGCAGCAGAGACCATCCACGACCTTCAATGAAGAATTTCCCCCTCTGCGGGGAACCGGCGCAGCCCGAGGACCACTTGGGGGCGCAGGAGGTGAGCGGGGGCCGCAGGTGAGTGAGCTTCTGCACACTATGAAGGAACTGAAAACATTTGACTTAACAGAGCTGAATCGAATGCTCAAAGACCTAGTGAACATCCTACGAATCACAGACGCACAACAGAGACTGACGGAAACCATCAACTTCGTACAGTCTTTAGACAATTACCACATATAAACTTATGGACGAACCAACATGCATAACAACCATGCATAACACACCAAACACTAGTAACTAGACCTGACCACTAACCTTTCTTTAAAGCCACTTCCCCCCTGTATATATTGTAAATAGTAGTCTGTAAGTTCCAAGCATATCTTCGAAGTGGTTTTTTGACAAACTTTTTCCACTACTGAAACAGCTCTAACAAACATCACTGCAACTAATTCTCACCGACAAGACATTTACTACTTCCAAGAGCATTCGCTCAGTTCTTAACCTTCGTGCCTTGTAGGAGCTCACTCGCTCGGACGATGGCCCGCTGATCACCTTCTGCGTCTACTTGTGGTGCCCCCAGAGCCGACATCAGCTCGCCGGTTCTCTCCGCTGAGAGGTAAGCGCCGTCCATGGTCGCAGACTCCAGCGCGCCCTTTATACATTTTGTTTCTATATACTTATGCGCACCCTGTAGATAGTTTTATATTGTTAATTAATAAAAGTCTTTAAAAAGAAAAAAAAAAGCAGCGAGGTAATCCGACGCTCGCGGGTTCGCACCTGTGTTGGGGCAAGAACTTTTTTTTTAATTTTTGTTATTTAAAAAATTAGATCGGCTCTAAAAGGTGCATTGGCAACAAGTTCTTCCTCGATAAAATATTTTTAAAATTGTGGGCAATCTCATATTTACTACAGCTTACATCCTGCACGTGCGTAGACAAATATCGTATTACTATGTCTAGTCGCCAGCATTGTATGTATTAAAGAAAACGGAGTTTCGGCAGCGTTCCTAATTTTATTTTACGAATAGTCATACTTGTAGCTCAGAATTTTTTTCTGTTTATATTCTGGGCTTTTAGTACAAGGCGCGACACCTATTGAGGAGAAGCTAAACTTATCACAACGAAGACCGCTAAAATCTACTAACTTAGAGTATTAAAACACATAGAAAAAAGCCATAAACAGAAGAGTGATACTGAAAGTCATAAACATCAAGAGTAGTACTGTTCAATATTCTGCAGTACCTATTCTATGATTTTGGCGGTGTTTATTTGTAGGTAAATAATTTCTTGGCAAAACTAGGCACATTATTAGAAAACCTCCCTTAATTAAAAAAGTGTATTTTGCTTGTTGCGTTGATATCACTAGTTGCCCATAAAATTTTGACCCACCTGTAAAAAAACTCACGGGCCGCGCCTGCAAAACTGGTGTAATAAAACCTGTTTTTAAAAGTGGAGATTCATGTAAAATTACTAATTATAGACCGATAACATTAATATCTTCATTAGCTAAAGTTTTTGAAAAAAATTTAAAAAATAGAATTGATAATTATTTAAAAAAATTAAATTTTATTTTTGAAAAACAATTTGGTTTTCAAAAAAATAAGTCAACGCAACATGCTATTTGCTACTTAACAGAAAAAAATATATGATACATTCGATAACAAAAAACTTTGTATTTGTATTTTTCTGGATTTAGCAGAAGCTTTCGATACTGTTAGCCGTAATTTAGTTATTAAAAAATTAGAAAATATTGGATTTAGAGGAATACCATTAGAGTTGGTAAAAAAAACTATCTAAAAGGTAGGCCGAATTATGTTATGATAGATAAAGAAGAAAGTTATTCAAAAGTATTTAAATACGGTGTTCCCCAAGGAACAATTTTAGGACCTTTATTTTTTAATATTTCCATTAATGATTTATTTAGTATAAATTGTGATGGACACATTCATAGTTTTGCAGACGATACTGTTATTTTTATAGTGATACAAATTGAAACAACATACATAACAAAAGTACAAAATAGTTAAAAATTGGTTTGATAATAACTTATTAACAATTAGTTTTGACAAAACAAATTATCTTACTGTTAGTCTAAGTCAAAATAATAACACCTTAAATGTGGATAGTATTAAAATAGACTATGATATTCAAATTTTAAAAGCTAACAGTGTTAAATACTTGGGAATAATTTTTGACAGTAAATTAAATTGGGATTTACATATAGATTAATTAATTAAAAAATTAAGAAGTTTGCTACCAATATTCAAAAATGCCCCCTATTAAACCTTTTTGGATATAAAACACTTAGAAACATTGTATTATGCCTTAATTAAAACTCACTTGAATTACGGGATTTTAGGTTGGGGAGGAATAAGGAGGAATTTTAGTGAAAAAAATGGAAGTATTACAAAAAAGATTTCTAAATTTTTTTTAATAAAGACTGTTTTTATCCTTCAAAGGAATTATATTCAGAAACAAAAAAAAATGGACGTTAGGCAAATATATATTTATAATATTTTAGTATACGTTTTTAAAAATAAAAATCTCATACAATTTAAAAAAACATAACCATGACACGCGTCATAGAAATGAAATTTGAATTAGACGAAAAATACATAAGTTTATAGTACAAAAGAATTATAAATATGTATGTTTTTATTTAAACGATTATTTACCACTAAATATTAAAAGAATTATATCATTAAAAAAATATCAAATTGAAATAAAAGCCTGGATATTAACAACAAACGATTTAAAGAAATGTTTGGAATTACTTTAATATTATTTTGTATAATATAAAAATTACTTATTTACTTTTTTCTTTACTTTGTCCGAAAAAAGAAATTGTGTGTATGTATTTGAATATATATTTTTTTCCAATTGAATAATTTATATAATTAAGTAATGTAATGTGAAATATAAGATTGGCCCCCAACAAGCACGTCGTCGGGGGTTTTATCAAGTATATTTATAATATATATATATATATATATATATACATATATATATATATATATATATATATATATATATATATATATATATATATATATATATATATATATATATATATATATATATATATATATATATATATATGTATATATATATATATATATATATATATATATATATATATATATATATATATATATATATATATATATACCGGGTGCCCACGAGTTTACTGGCCAGCTCGTTATTTTGTTAAGAAACAATATTTCGATTTGAAATTTTGGGAACTCGTATGGTTGCTTTAGATGCAGATTTTGAGTGCTCGAACATCTGATTATCGTTTCCGATTCGACCGGAAATACAGTCAACTTTGTTATTTTCAACGAAACACCCTGTATATTTTTTTAAATTTGGATTCTACGTAAAATTCTAATTATAAATCATGTATCACACCCTATACCTATCTTTAACAGTTTTCAAGAAAATTGCGTTAGAAAATGTCGAAAGAGCCGCAAACTATACTGTTTTAACATAAAACAAATGAATATGCGAAAAGTTTAATATATTATTTTTACTTCTTTTTAGAGGCCTTGTATGTTTGTGTCATGACAATCTCACTTCCGGTTCAACCGGAAGTGCTACAAAATATGACATTCAGGCACCAATTACTTCAATAATTTCAATTGAACGACCTACTTTAAACTCTAAATTCTAATTTATCTGACTTTTCTGTATAATTTTTGTATACACTATCCCAGGTCTAAAGTTGATAGTTCTTGAGATATGGACAGTTAAAAATTTAGATGCATTCCAAATTTTAATCTTTCTAATTTTATCTAGACGGCTGTGGAGATCATTTGCATTAAGAAAATGTAGAAAGGATACACATAATTAATAATATCAAATCTCAGAGTAATTCTTGAAGTAATAATTTTATCAGGCATTCATTTTAAAAAATAAGAAATTAGCCATAAATTAAGTGTTCGAATTGTTGACCGTTTTCTGTCAGACGAACTCTTTGAAATTCCCTGAGCACGTTGTTCCTTTGTTTTGGGGTGATATTATTAACAGAAAATATGACAAGTGTCTTGTATTCATAGCCATCTTGATTAAATAATTGGAAATTGACATGGTTATGATCATGAAGCATCATAGCCGCCTAGATAAATTTAGAAAGATTGAAATTTGGAATGCATCTAAATTTTAGCTGTCCATATCTCAAGAACTATCACCTTTAGACCTGGGATGGTGTATACAAAAATTATAGAGAAAAGTTAGATAAATTAGAATTTAGAGTTTAAAGTAGGTCGTTCAATTGAAATTATTGAAGTAATTTGTGCCTGAATGTCATATTTTGTAGCACTTCTGGTTGCACCGGAAGTGAGATTATCATGACACAAGCATACAAGGCCCCTAAAAAGAAGTAGGAATAATATATTAAACTTTTCGCATATTCATTTGTTTTACGTTAAAACAGTATAGTTTGCGGCTCTTTCGACATTTTCAAACGCCAATTTCTTGCAAACTGTTAAAGATAGGTATGGGGTATGATGCATGTTTTATAATTAGAATTTTACGTAGAATCCAAATTTTAAAAATATACAGAGGGTTTCGTTTAAAATAACAAAGTTGACTGTATTTCCGGTTGAACCGGAAACGAAAGTCAGATGTTCGAGCACTCAAAATCTGCACCTAAAGCAACCATACGAGTTCCCAAAATTTCAAATCGAGATATTATTTCTTAACAAAATAACGAGCTGGCCAGTAAACTCGTGGGCACCCGGTATATATATATATATATATATATATATATATATATATATATATATATATATATATATATATATATATATATTGAAAATACTATTCTCACACTACGCCAACGTGTTGTCCTTGGTGGTTCAATGACCTGATATCACAGGTACAAATGAACAGTGCCACCCCGACGACCGGTTTCGATACTGTTAGATCTCATTCAGGCCGGGGACAGGCAAATTGCTCTGTGTCGAGCAGGTGTTAAATGGTCGAACCAACCGAAACAACTACTCCGAGGGCTAATACCCCTACCGGCATTGAATTGCACGATTGATTCTGGGTTTGTCCGTTGGGAACGATATTGAAAATACTATTCTCACACTACGCCAACGTGTTGTCCAAGGAATATCATCCTTGGTGGTTCAATGACCTGACATCACAGGTACAAATGAACAGTGCCACCCCGACGACC
>OZ020189.1:65045292-65047792 GCA_963971165.1 Philopedon plagiatum | reverse complement strand
AAATTAGTGCAAATATTCTTGAAATTAAATACAGTTTTAATTTTAAGAATATTTTCACTAATTTCAAGACTTACTAACACCGAAGAAACTTTTACTTATTTATTTATTCTTTATCTCTCAAATACCAATTTGACTGTATTTTTACCATGGTAACTTGATTTTTTGCTTCTATTTGAACAACTGATTTATTGATAATAAAATTTTTAATCTAATTTGCGACTAAAAGGTAAGGTTTATCAACTGGGATGACGAGTACCTTTTTTGTTTAGTATTTTATTATCTTTAAAATGACATGTTTGTGTTTGCAATATCTGTCAAAATAAAAATATGTGCGAAAAATAAAATTTGTGTTTCAGGTAAAGTGCCCTCTGATGACACAGTAGAGAAACATTTTGTAACCGAATGATATAAATCACCCAGCAAATTCTGTGTACTAAATATCAATTTGATTAGTTAAGAAATAATAGAAGAATGTAATAAATAAGAAAAAAATTGAACTTTGATTGGCTGTAACTCGGAAAATATTTCAAATTTTTGTTACTTGGCTTACTACCTTTATTTTGCCACGATGAATCACCTGTCCAAATATCCTGATGTATTTTTCGAACACCCTGTACATAATAATATACAGTATTTTATTTGTAACTAGCTTGCGCCCGCGACTTCGACGCGGTATAACAATTTTACTTCATTACAAACTTTGCGCCCCTTAGGGGTTGTTTTTTGTTTCAACCCCTTGGAATTTGAGTTTTGAAAAATCCCTTCTTATCGAAACCCTACACCCTATATATATATATATATATATATATATATATATATATATATATATATATATATATATATATATATATATATATAGTGTGTCTACGTAAGTTGGCGGCATATGGGAAACTTTTTATTGTTAATTTTACGAAAAAAAGTTATTCTTTATAAAAATGGTCCAAAACCTAAAATGCAACCATCAGATATCAAATTTTATCAGTCGTATACGAGGTTTGTCAAAAAATGTGTTTTTTGCTCAAGAAAGTACATTTATTTCGACAATATCGAAAATTATTATAAAGAAAAGACGTTTAGAATTAAAAATAACTTTGAAATATTCAACATTGTTTATTTACGTTAAAAAACTATTTTTTTCGACATTTTCTCTGCAATAACGTTGAAAATTTAAGTTTGCACATTAACGCATAATTAATCTAGGATGCACTGGCATGTTTTAAAAGTGGTATTTGAAGTAGGATTTGAGAACTGTCAAAACATCGAAAATTCGAAAAAAGTCAACAATCGTATTTTAAAAAGTAGCACGGTATAAACACTTTTTTTAGGCAGTCTAACAGTGTTTTTTCATAGTTTTTAGAGATCCGTATTGTACAGTTTTATGTTTGACAGACGTATTTGTTTACGGAAAGGTAGGAATGCCAAAAACATTAAGCCTGGAAGAGAAAATTGAGATTGTTAATTTAGTAAATGTAATGCATTAATGTGCACACTTCAATTGTCAACGTTATCGCAGAGAAAATGTCGAAAAAAATTGTTTTTTAATGTAAATAAACAATGTTGAATATTTTAAAGTTATTTTTAATTCTAAACAGCTTTTCTTTATAATAATTTTCGATATTGTCGAAAATAAAGGTACTTTACTCTCGAGTAAAAATCACATTTTTTGACAAACCTCGTATACGACTGATAAAATTTGATATCTGATGGTTGCATTTAGGTTTTGGGGCATGCAGAACTTTTTATAAAGAATAACTTTTTTTCGTAAAATTAATAATAAAAAAGTTTCCCATATGCCGCCAACTTACGTAGACACACTGTATATAGGGGTGTAGGGTTTCGATAAGAAGGGATTTTTCAAAACTCAAATTCCAAGGGGTTGAAACAAAAAACAACCCCTAAGGGGCGCAAAGTTTGTAATGAAGTAAAATTGTTATACCGCGTCGAAGTCGCGGGCGCAAGCTAGTTACAAATAAAATAATGTATATTATTATGTACAGGGTGTTCGAAAAATACATCAGGATATTTGGACAGGTGATTCATATTCATATATATATATATATATATATATATATATATATATATATATATATATATATATATATATATATGTATATATATATATATATATATATATATATATATATATATATATATATATATATATATATATATATATATTTATCCTACCACACTCCGAGCGTCCGTACATTAACGATTTGCTATCTTCCAAGCGTCCGGTTCCAACAGAGCGTCCGTATACGGACGCTCTGTTGTATTGCCATAGAAACTATACCCACGTGCATATAGTACTTCAGATATTTGAAATCTAAAATTTTGTTTCAGACGCCAGGAAAATAGTAAGCCTGCACTTTTATATATTATTAGTATATTATTAGTACAACGGATCGACCGACAGGGGCAGTTGGTTCAACTTCAGTATATTATTTAATGGTATATTCTACTTTGAGCCCGACGATTACCAAGCGTCCTTTGCCGTTTT